>JANHAO010016682.1:0-14283 GCA_026873985.1 Saraca asoca
TTAATATCTAATTCACAGAATGTTTAGGTGTGGCTGCCATAGCACTCAATCAAATTGGTCTAGGGCACCCATCAACACTAACATGTTGATCTTGTTAAGAAGTGTGACAAACGCCAGAGATTCGTGAAGATCCCATAAGCCTTACTAGCCTACTTCTAGTAGATGGTTAGTCCATACCCTTCACGATCTGGGGCATGGGCCTAATTGGACCACTTCCTATAGCTCACCGAAATTACAAACATATAGTGGTAGCAGTGGATTATTTCACCAAGTGGGTAGAGGCAAGGAGCTCATAGAGATCTCTTTTGCAAAGATTAACAAGTTTTTATGGAATAACATCATTGACAAATTTGGAGTCCCCCAACAAATTGTATTCAATAATGGGACTTAGTTTAATAGTAAGCAGTTTATCAAGTTCTACGATGAACTCAAGATCATAAAGAGCTTTTTGGCTACAGACCATCCACAGGCTAATGGACAGGTTGAAGCCATCAACAAGATTATCAAACAGATCTTGAAGACAAGGTTAGAGGCCAAGAAGTGAGCATGGGCAGATGAGTTACAGAAAGTGCTCTAGGCTTACAAAACCATAGTCCATAGCACCACAGGAGAACTCCCTTCACAATGGTATATAGATCCAAGATAATGATCTCAGCTGAACTTGAAGTAGTAATGCAATGAAAGATTGCTTTCAATCCAGATGACAACAACTAACTGCTCATTGTGAATCTCGATCTTATAGAAAAGACAAGAGAAAGAGCTTACCTTAATGTCGTGATCTAGCAACAACGGGTTGCAAGGTACTACAATAGAAAGGTTCAAGGTTGAAGCTACAAATCTAGTGATCTCGTTCTATGCCTTGTCCTTCCTGGAGCATGTAAGGCCAATGAAGGGACCCTAGGACCAAACTGGGAGGGTCTGTACATCATTAAGAAAGTCATTGGCAATAGAGCTTATCACTTGGCGAGTATGGACAAGATGGAATATCCCTGAGCTTGGAATACAGAGCATCTTCACCCATACTATCAATAGAGATTCAGATTTTGTAAAATTGTTCAAAAAATTAGTGAAAGCACTTGAGTGTTTCCTTGAATCTTTATGTTTGTATTAGTTTATTTTTGAGTACAACAAAGTCTTGCATGGGAAGCAGGCAATGCATCAGACAAAGAATGTAAGCTGAAGTGTAACCCATTAGGCATTCATTTTTGCATAAGTTTATCAAGTCATGTGAGTGGAGCAATCAATTATGGGAT
Source organism: Saraca asoca (assembly GCA_026873985.1). Classification (NCBI taxonomy): domain Eukaryota; kingdom Viridiplantae; phylum Streptophyta; class Magnoliopsida; order Fabales; family Fabaceae; genus Saraca; species Saraca asoca. Next base: position 1,254 of record JANHAO010016682.1, read on the forward strand.
TGAGAGGAAACAAGTAAGAATATCACAAAAATTCATTCAAAGCAAAGCCCGAGTTCATTCAACACAACAAATTTATATAGAGTTCCAAAAATAGATACAAAGTTCAAAAAAAGATATTCAAAGTCATAAAAGAGTTGTGGCCTGAGAAATTGGATCTTTAGGAGTAGGGCCTTCTTGAGGCAAAAGATCGGCATGAGGAGTAGTAGGATCGTCCATCACTTGGTCACCAGCGGCTTTTATGACCTATGAGTCACCTTCTCTTTGAGTGGCACCCTCGGCGGGAGAAGCCTCAACTATGTACTTCACACTCTTTTTGGAAGATCTGGCCTTAACAGCCTTCTTGAAATGTTCAATAGCCTTAAGGGCATCCTGAAAAAAGGAGAAGTCCATCTCCGGATGTCGCTCCCATAGGGTGTAGAAGAAGAAGGAGATGGTTTTAGACTCTACCTTTTCTATTGCTTTCACAACTAGTAAGGTCGTCTCTGCTTTGACCTTAGTAACTTCCTCCTTCCCAAGAGCAATTTCCTTCCTGGTTGCCTTAAGCTTTTTTACGGTAACCTTAGCCTACTACTCCACTACCCTAGCCCGCTGCTCCACTGCCTCAACTCGTTGCTCCGTTTTCTCAGCCCACTGCATTGCCAGCTTGGCCTGTTGAATAGCCAAGTCTAGATTGAACCTTACTTTTGTCAGATCATTAATTGCTCTATTAAGGTTCAATGTAATGACCTCACGATTCATCGCTTCACAAGATAGAGCAACTTTAGCATCCTTTGCTTTCTCCCTCAACTCCAACATCTTAACGGTGACAGCAGCCAGGTCATCTATAAGACTCGCTTTCTCTTCACCTTGGACTCGAAGTGTGTTTTTTAGCTTCATTATTGTCAATGAGTTTTGAGGAACCAGATAGTCAAGTTAGATTATGAAGAAAGTGGAAGGATCAGGATAAAAAGACTCTACTTACCAGTATATTAAGACGAGACACATAGCTCATCAACCCCCCAATTGAGAAGTCTTCTAACTCTAATACTTTGGCCTTATGGTAAGGGCCCAGGATCACATTGATGTTGTCTAAGAGGCAGTCCAAGTACTCTTCCATCTTCGGGCCAAGCCTGGCAGGTTGCTTATCGACCTTAAGTTTTGGCATCATCCACTTTCGAGAGGCAGCATTTTTCTATGCTTGGTCTGTCGAGCTGAAAAATAGTAGATCTCCTTCTGTAAACCTGTACTCCTAACACTATATAGGTAGCTGAGAACCCTGGCAGATGGTGGGGGAAGGTTATTTCTCAGATACATAAGTGCCAAGGAAGTAAGCTAGGAATAGGAGTTTGGAGTGAGTTGGAAGGGACAAAGTTTCAGCTTATTCAACAAATTAACAATGTAAGGATGCACTAGGAACCTAAACCTAGCGCTAAGACGCTGGGGGCTAATCACAACAAACCCTCAGGGTGGATAAGTTGCATGATTCCTAGGATAAGGTGACATGACGTGGCATCCTTTGGGGAGTCGAAATGTTCAAACCATCCCTAGAGCTTGTTCAAGTCGATGGTCGAGATGTGGTGTTTGAACACCGAGTGATCCCTTTGGCCCTTAACAGGGTTTGAACGACCACTGAACTCTCCAACGACCTCACTACTCCTTGAGGTCACTTTTCTAATGAATTGAATAAGCTCCACGCTCTGGGTTGGAGAGTCAGGCTCATCATTACCCCTCCCTAAAAGGAATGATCAAGTCACAAAAAATAGACCATGTCTAAAAGTTAGGGCCAATAGCTTCCTATACGGTAGGTCATAGACACCTCAAGTTACCACCCGTAAGACCCAGACTCTAGAAAACATGGGGGATTCTACCCTCAGGCTGCTAAAACCTGAAAATTGGTAAAGGACTTGAAATGACAATCGAAAACCTTAGAGTCTACTGACAAATCAAACAGGAAAACTGGACTAAACAAAAGAAAATGCATAGGCAAACAACCATCCAGCATTTAGATTTTTCAACCATAAGAAAGCAAGTCTTACACAGATCGTGAGACAACAACATCCAGAAACCATAAATCAAAGAAAGAAAACTCACCAGTTTAGCCAAAGAAAAAGGTCTAGACGAATGCAAAGTCGGTATCTAGAGGTCAAAACCTAAACCACGAGCCTGGTGAGCAGAAGTAACACCAACAGTGGTAGATGGGGACAAACAGATGAAGGCTTGATAGAGAAGATGAAGAAGAAGAGTCTGGAAGCTCCAAATTTCAAATGATAAATGAAAGGAGGAAAAGAGTTTCTCCTCAAGTTATATTGCATGAAGTCTCACCATTAGATTTAGGGACCTATCAAATACCCATAATCCAACAGTTCATCAAATGCCAGTTGGGCAAAGACACTTACTGAGGTAGAAATGATTACATAAGATAGTGGTAGAAATCCAAGAGTCGCAGACAAGAAGCGAAAGTATGCCAAGTAGCCCCCGAGATCGTAGATTGCAAGTAATAGACTATAGCTCTCAGTCCAATCCACATCCAAGTTATGCCAGTTGAGGTGCATCTGTGCAACCTACCTAGGTACTAAAATCTTGTATGGATTAAGGCATATCCGTGCAACCCACCGAGACTCCGCATCCAAGTTGTGCTAGCTGAGGTGCACCTGTGCAACCTACTTGGGCACTAAAATCTTGTGCAAACTAAGATGTATCCGTGTGATCTACCGAGACTTTGCATCCAAGTTATGCTAGCTGAGGCATATCTGTATGACTTACCTGGGCACCAAAATCTTGTATGGATTAAGGCGTATTCGTGCGACCTACTGAGACTTCACATCCAAGTTGTGCTAGCTGAGGCGTATCCATGTGACCTACTTGGGCACCAAAATCTTGTGCAGATTAAGATGTATCTGTGTGACCTATCGAGACTCTACATCTAAGTTGTGCTAGCTAAGGCACATCCGTGTAACCTACTTAGGCACTAAAATCTTGTACGAATTAAGGTACATCCATACGACCTATGAAGACACCGCATCCAGGTTGTGCTAGATGAGGTGCATTCGTACAATCTACCTAGGCGTCAAAATCTTGTGTAGACTAAGGTGCATTCATACGACCTCCTGGCCCATTCTACATCCAAGTTATTCCAGCTGAGGCCCATCTGTACGACCTACTTGGGTACCAAAATCTTGTATGGACTAAGGCACATTCGTGCTACCTACCTGAGCATTCAATCTTGCACTAACTTAGGCACTCTGGTGCTCGAACCTACTACTAGCTCAAGCACTCTGGTACTCAAATTCATCACTAGTAGAGGCAATCCAATGCTCAAGTTTGTTGTTAATCAAGATAGGCTAAGGTAACCAATTGGTCATTTAACATGACACATATCCTTTAAGTCATGATTTATTGGCTGAAGCCCATTCATATTAATTTATGTTTTCTGAGGTTGATTGACCTATCAAACATTCATTTTATCTAATGCTTAACAAGTTATGGTTTGCAGGAACTCATTTATGTTATCAGTTGTGATTTACTAAATGACCAATATAGCGTGCTTGGAAAAACAAGAATAACGAAAAGTTCATTCATTACAAAATCTCTTTTAATAAGGTGAATTTACATGAAGATTCAAGGGTACAAATTAAAGCAAGCCTATAGCCATAATACGTAGAAGGAACTAGTTTTTAAGAGCTAGATCCTATGAGTTGTGTAGCTCCAACTTCTTTTCCTTACCCTCCTCCTAAGCTAAAAGCTCCTTCCTTAACCTTACAACTGCTAGGCAGTTGGTGGCGCTAGGCAACTGATTCACCATGCAAGGAAACCAAACAACGATGGTGAAAAAGCTACTTTATTTAATGCAGTCAGGAGGAGGCTATGGAGGAATGTAACAAAATTTCTCAGGATCCTCAAAGAAGAATTGTCCATGAGGGCTCCCTATAACAAAACTTCCTAGAATCCTCACAATAGGCCATACACACTTTGTGACTCTCTATCAGAGACCTGAATCATTAAGAATATAGGGAGCTTAACTAATACACCCATTTGGTCCTTTTATGAAGAAGGAAAAAGGCCTCCATACTTTAAATAGATCAGTTCAGCCTCACTAAGGAGTCTAGAGGTTATCCAGCTATTCTTGATCGAACAGTCTAGAGAAAAGTAAGGCAACCGCGCTAACGAATATGAAACATGTACAATAAGAGGTATGGCCTGGTGTAGATAAAGCAATAAGGCTAAAACCTGAGATGACAACATTACAAGCTACAGGTGTAGACTTGACAACACTGTCAACTACAACTAAAGACTTTGCCAGCAAACTGCAACTCCCAGTATGCAAAGTGAACTAAGAGTTGAAGGGCTAATGTTGTGCATATTTTTGAAGCAATGCAAAATGGGCTGGCAAAGGCCTAACAGAAGATGAGTCTAACTAGAAGAGACCCAGATAGCCCAAGAACTAAGGTCACTCAGCATAAGCACTGGCTTGTTAGTCACGGTCTTAGGACACAAGACAAGGCCAAGATTCTAGCTCGTTGAGGACAGACCCTGGCTTGCTAGTTGAAACGTCCTACCCTAACCATTTTCTAGAAGACTCATCTTGGTTGAACTAAGGAATGAGACTGACTTGCATAACCAGCATATCACCTAGTGCGAGCCCAGATTGCCAACTGAACGACCCGACCGTGGGCCCAGAATTCCAAAGTCCAATCAGCAACTGGAGGCACACATTCCTAACTAACAAGTTAGCCTCTAAAAACAACACATCATCCCCCAACAGTCTGATAGTGAATTGCCAAGCATCTATTACCCAATATGGTGGAATAGACATATTTGTAATTTATCAAATTACACTTGTAACCCTCACTACCTCTATAAATAGGAAGAGAAATCATTGTAACAGGAAGTTAGTGAAAAGTATAGGCAGAAACTCTGCCAAAATAGTGAGAGAACTCTTGTACTGTTACTCTACTGAAATACACAGAGAAACCATTGTATAAAGGCAAATATAGCCGCTGTAGACGTAGACTTTTGCCGAACCATGTCAAAAAGCTTCTGACGTCCATTTTTCTTCCTCTCTTTCAATCTTTCTTTTTTGTCCATACTTGCTTTCTTCACTTGTAGTTTGGGTTTTATCAGACTTTTTCTGTTAACCGATTTTCGCCATTAATAGTTAGTTAGTTATGGAAAGGGCATCCAAGGTATTTTGGGCGAAATCCCAATAGTGATGAGTGAGAGGGGGTTAGTGGATTTTTAGGCAATATCACTTGCTTCCCTCACCCCTTAGGTTTCTAGTGAAAGGATGCTTTGTTTGCTTTTTCTTGCTGACATGGAGTGACAGTTATATTGGGACTCTTGTGTGATTGATGGCTACATGCAATAAATGTTCCATATCTTTCTAGGCATCTCATCATTGCATTCTTTTTAGTCTCTCTCAATTTGGGCCATTGCTTTAAAACAATTTGTTTTAAGGAAATCCCAGTCATTAGATCTGTTGGTCTCGAAAAAAATAATAAAAAAAGTTATGATCTTGCCTTTATTGCCTTAAAGGAAATTTATACTCTTTAGTTTGTAGTAATTCTAAATGAGTTTAATAACTATGTCAATAGTAATGTGATTGTTAATTTTAATTTACAAGTAAATGCACAATAGAAGATTTTCTTATTTATAAGAATTATATCAGATTATATGATTTACAATTAAATTGTCTATTAATTGAAATTGTAGAAAACCAAATTGTAGAATTAATGCAAAAGCAAAAAATGTGAAGAAGTGTAAAAGTAGTAATGAAAGAATCCAGACACAATTTTTTAAGTGGTTCAACTTGAATTGAAACTGCAATTCAAGTCTACATCTAGTGGATCAATCCTCAACCACATGTTCTATTCTATTATTAATCATAGAATTTAAACCAGGCTCCTGCACACCAGTTTTGCAACAAGAATTTTTCTAGGCTCTTGTAAGACCTATGATACAAAAATTCTTAATCTCCTACAAACCATGATCAACCTCATAACCTAGAAGATATCACAAGAATTCAATGCATCTCATACCAATTGTAATCAACCTCACAATTCTAAAAGGATGCAAAGGGAAAATTAACCTCTTCCTTTGTATCCAGATTCCTAACACCTAGAAATCTAAAACAAAAATAAAAAGTTTGAGTTAGAGATACAATACTTTAATTGAGATGTAAATCTCAATTATCTAAGGTGAATCCTTCAACAATTTGATCCAAGATTGATTGAATTGATGAAAATCAGTGAGATAGCAAGATTAGGTTTAGGCTTTGAGATTTTCTCTATTTTTGTCATAATGTGTTATAAAACAAATGAGGCTTGGTCTATTCATAGTTAAGATAATTAAGATTAGAAAAATAACTAATTTTTAGTCCTTGAATCAATTCATGAATTGATTTGTAGTAGTTATCACAAACTAATAACTAACTAATCAATTTATGAATCAATTCAGCTTATGTAAAAATTTGTAACCGAATTGATTGATGAATCCAATCAGAGTATTTTAAAATCAAATGTTGAATCAATTTAGAAAAATTCCAAACCTTTGGTACAAAAAGTTTTCTTCATGAATTGATTGGTGAATTGATTCAAGTTAATTTCACATGTTTTCTAGTGATGAATCGATTTCTGAATAGATTCATATAATGAAAAATAAGTTTTATAAAAGTTTAACTTGTGAAAGAACATGTAAAAACTTTGCTTGAATTTTTTTGATAAAAAACTCATTTAAATTGATTATTGCTATCTCAAATTAAGTTGTTTTATGAAGCATGGTTGGATCAAATTGATTTAGAGTTCACTTACAAAAGATCTTATAAAATCAAATAAAAAAGCTTAGAATTAATGTTAATATTTTGAAAAACCTTTGACTAACTTTTGTTATGGGTATTTTTTGGTACAATGCAAAATGATTTGGCAAGAGCCTAACAGTTGATGAGTCCAAATAAGAGAGGCTCGACTTGTCCAAAGCTAAGGTCACTCAACGAAGGCACCTAATTGTTGGCCACAAGTTTGGGGGCACAAGATGAGGCCAAAGTAGTAGTTTCGGCTCGCTAGGGATGAGTCCCCAACTCATGTGGTCAATAGATCGCCCTGCACAAGCTTAAGATTGCTTGATACAAGCTTAATATCACTAGTCAAAGGTCAGCAATGACCCTAAGATAGGAGTCCCAGCTTGCACAGGTACAACATCTCACCTGACTAGAAGCTTACTGTGGTTAAACCTGAAGCAGATACTCACTTATAGGCCTAACTTGTAGGGCCACTTGTAGAAAGCAATCTGCAAAAGCCATCTTACTGTCTATAGAAGCTAATTTGTAGAAGACTAAATTGTTAAGTACATTTATTACCTAATGTAATAGATTTATAATTCATGAAATTACATTTGTACCTCTCAATCTCTATAAAAGGGGTAAGAGCAGATACAATAAGGATCCATTGGAATACATACTGTAACTCTACCAAATGTTATACAGAGAAATAACATCAATCGTGGATGTAGGAATCCAAGTAAAAGATTTTAGCTGAACCATGTTAAAAAATCTTTATTGTCTTCTCCTTGTTTTTCCTCTTCCTCCTTTACTATCTGCATTTGTCTGATTTCTACATCTATTTTACACTTACACAACTGGGTTACACTTTAGGGTTTCAAGAACTGTTCTGGTTCACTAAAATTTAGGCTTATCAAATTTTACTATCAATATTTTGGCACTAGAGGAATGGCCTTATCTGTATTCTGATTGATTTTCTATATTCTAGTTGATTTCCTGTGCAACTGCCATGGCCAGAGGAAGAACCACCTAAAGTTCAAGCACTCTAGCTGACCATCAAAAGGTTACAAACAGTAGAAGCAAAAACTAGTTCTCTTTGCAATCGACACATTCATCGTTCTTGCTGTTGGAGCCATCACTGGCTTGCCCCCCACGACTCAACACCAACTTGCTATTGTTGCTCCTGAAACTAATGAAGTGCAAGCATGGCACCAATGTCAGCAAGTACTTGAGAATACATTGAACGAGATGACTAAGGTGGTTAAAGTTCTGGCACAAGCCCAAACCCAAGAGGCACAAAAGCAGGCTAAGATCACTATACCTAGAGGAGAACCCTAGCACATTGATTCAGCTCACTCCTCCTACTCATTAACAAGGTCAAAGATTGATTGAGCTCATGAAGACTGTAATGACCAGCGATGTGGGAGCTTACACCAAGATGAAAGTTCAAGAAAGACTAGCTGAGGACATACCTTAGGTTGCCACTCACACAACCAAAGAGGTAACAAGAGTTAACAAACCTCTAGCCAAAGATTCGAGATGAGAGATCCAACGATAGAAGAGCTGTTTTAGAGGGTAAAATGATTAGAGAAGCACCTTCAAGCTCAGAATAGCCAAGATTGATACGAGGAAAATACTCCTTTCACCAGAGAGATAACAATACAACCTCTCCCTCATAAATTTAAGATCCTTGCTATCTTACACGATAATGGGGAGAGTGATCCGTACGACCACCTAGATGCATTCAATGTGCAAATAGATCTTTAGACAACTAATCCTCTAGTTAAGTGCCGAGTATTCCTAGCCACCCTTCGAGACATTCCTCGGGTATAGTTCAAGAGTCTTCCAGCTTGTAGCATTAGTAGTTAGGAGGAGTGCTAGATGAGATTCATAAATCAATACAAAGCATTAAGAAGGTAGCTCGTACCATCTTGCCATCTCACGATGATTTTTTAGTGGAAGAATGAATCATTGAAAGATTACGTCACTCGGTTTAGGCATGAAGTCAACAATATGGAGAATCCATCCGATGAAAGTATTCTGATGGCAATTTCAACGAGACTCTACAAGGATGGAAAGCTTTACAAAAGCATATACAAATCCCCGATAAGAGATTTAGCTGAGTTCTATGAACGGGCTGCCAAACAGGTCAGGTGGGAAGAGACTTTTGGCATAAAAGAGCCCTAACAAAAGGACGAGAAGGGTAGCCCCATTCAAAATGGAAGCAATGAAGGACGGAATGATGTTTCCAATCTCTAACCCATAAAGAGGGCTAGGATCTCGTGACCTTAACATTAAGGTCACTATAAAAGCTATAGCATCCTATCAGACTCTCAAGATAAGATATTCACAGCAGTAAAGAATAAAGAAGACTTTAGAACACCTAACCCCATAAAAAATACCTACTAGTGTAGGGACCCAAGCAAGTTTTATGCCTATCACAATGAGGTTGGGCACAACACTTTGGATTACCAAGCACTCAAAGATGTGATTGAGGATTTAATCAAAAGAGGTTACTTAAAATATTATGTGGTACAACCTATAGAATGGTGATCCCAACAATTCTAACTAGCTTTTGATCAAAAGAAGACAATCACAATATGAGTTATATTTAATTTCTATGATGTTGTTCAGCAAACTTGTGAAAATGCCTCAAATCGTTGTTTGCTAATCTTTGAATGAATTTTTAGCAATATGTTTCACAGGAAATGAGCCATACTTATTACGAGCAAAGTTATGATGGGCTCTCACACTTCTAATCTGAAAGCAAGCTTTCAATTTATCAAGGTCACAACATGCCAATAAAAGTGCATCTGTATCCTCTACTAAGCATTCAACTTGGCAAATATACTTCTCTGGACAAGCTAGCTAAAACTCAATGTACATATGACTAACTTTCTGAGGCACCATATGCATGTGATCTCTTATCTATGCATATGACCAACTTTTTAACATGTCCATATGGTACTTTTGCTTTCAGAAGAATGCCATTTGGGTTATGCAATGCTCCAGCCACATTCTAGAGATACATGATGGCCATATTTATAGATATGGTGGAAAAATCTCTTCAGATATTCATGGATGACTTTTCAATATTTGGAGAGTCTTTTGAAGATTGCTTATTAAATCTAGAGAGGGTTTTAGAATGCTGTGAAGAAATAAACCTGGTGTTGAATTGGGAGAAATGCCATTTCATGGTCCAAGAAGGCATTATTTTGGGTCACAAAATGTCAAAGAAGGGCATTGAAATGGATAGAGCCATGCTTGAAGTTATTGAGAAGCTCACACCACCAACTTCAGTAAGAGGAATTCGAAGCTTCTTGGGGACATGCTAGATTCTGCAGGAGATTTATCAAGGATTTCTTTAAAATTGCAAAGCCCCTGTGTATGCTTCTTGAGCATGATAAAGCTTTTGAATTTGATGCACAGTGCCAAAAAACTTTTGAAGAGCTGAAGAAAACACTTGTGTCAGCTTTGGTAATTATTGCTATAGATTGGTCATTGCCATTTGAACTGATGTGTGATACAAGTGACTTCACTGTGGGTGTTATACTTGGGCAAAGAAGAGGTAAAGTCTTTCATTCAATTCTCTATGCGAGCAAGATATTGAATGATGCTCAGCTGAACTACACCACCATTAAAAAAGAGTTGCTAGCTATGGTATTTGCTTTTGACAAATTTTATGCTTATCTAGTGGGTATAAATGTTATTATGTACACTGATCATTCTGTAATCAAGTACTTAATCTCTAAGAAGGAAGCAAAACCAAGGCTAATTTGATGGGTCTTATTGCTCCAAGAGTTTGATCTTGAGATCAGGGATAGGAAAGGTGTTGAAAATCAAGTGGCAGATCATTTATCTAGGCTTGAGCCTATTAGAAAGACATTCTCAGATGAGCAACTCTTAGCCATGAAGCAAATTGCAACACCTTGGCATGTTGATATTGTTAATTTCTTGGTAAGTGGTTTAACACCACCTGATATGAACAAGCAACAATTGAAGAAATTCTTCCATGATATCAAGGTTTATTGTTGGGATGAGCCGTATCTGTATAAGTAATGCACTAATTTGATTTTGAGGAGATGTGTCCCCGAGGAAGAAATGAGGAGTGTTTTAGAGCATTGTCATTCTGTACCTTATAGAGGACATTTTGGAGGATTTCAAACTATAGCTAAGATCTTACAGTCTGGATATTTTTGGTCATCTCTATTTAAGGATGCACATGATTTTGTAAAGACTTGTGACCGATGTCAGCGTACAGGAAATATCTCACAAAGGCATGAGATGCCTTTGAACAATATCCTGGAAGTTAAGCTCTTTGACATATGGGGAATTGATTTTATGGGCCCCTTTCCTTCATCTTGTGGGAATCAATACATCTTGGTGGTTGTAGACTATATTTCCAAGTGGGTTAAAGCAGCAGCATTGCCCACAAATGATGCAAAGGTGGTGACTAAATTCCTTCAAAAGAATATTTTCACATGTTTTGGCACACCATAAGCAATAATTAGTGATGAAGGCAGCCATTTTTGAAACAAAGCATTTGAAGGGTTATTGGCCAAGTATGGTGTAAGGCATAAAGTTGCTACAGCATACCACCCTCAAACCAGTGGGCAAGTTGAGTTGTCCAATAGAGAAATCAAAAGAATATTGGAGGTGGTGAATCCTAGTAGGAAAGATTGGTCATTAAGATGATACTTTGTGGGCCTATAGAACTGCATTTAAAACTCCCCTGGGTATGTCTCCATATCGGTTGGTCTTTGGTAAAGCTTGTCACTTACCTATGGAACTAGAACACAACATTTTGTGTAGTAAAAACTTTGAACACTGATTTAGAGACTGCTGGAGAGAAAAAAAGGCTATAATTGAATAAGCTAGTTGAACTGCGATTGGCTACTTATGAAAGTGCTCACATCTATAAGGAAAAGACCAAGAAATGGCATGACCAGAGAATCCAACCAAGAGAACTAGCACCAGGCCAACTTATGCTTCTCTTTAAATCTAAAGTGTATCCCTATGGTATAGTTGATCTGCTGCAGGAAAAGTCAGGTAGAGAGTTCAAGGTGAATGGCTAAAGGGTGAAGCAATATTAGGGTTCAGAACTTGAGAGGAAGAAGTCCTCAATCACCTTGAAAGATCTATGAAGAAGGGAAAAGGTAGGCTATCGCCTATAAAACAAGTGTTATTGGGAGGCAACCCAAAGTTTTATAATTTCTATCATTGAGTAGTTTGAATATTTGTTTTGATTTTCTAGGATAATTAGTTTTTAAATTTTGTTAACTTTGTTTGTTTGCCTTTATTTTGTAGAATTGCAAGTTATGGTGAAGTGGGAACAAAGTTAGAAAAATTAAGGACAAAGGCTACTTCAATTGCTGTAAAATGATAAGCTGAAAAAAATTTTGCCAACCTAGAACATGGCTTGCCCATATCCCAGGACACAACCATGTTCTAGGTAAGTTTTCTCCATGATTTTACTAGCCCAGAACATAGCCAAGTTATGTTCCATGCCACGGTCGTGTTCCATGTTGAATGTTCATGCAAGTTTTTCCTAGCCTTGGTTATGTTCCATGCCATAGCCGTGTCTAGGCAAGTTGTTCCTACAAGTTTTTCTAGCCCCAAACATAGCCAAGCTATGTTCCATGACATGGCTGTGTTTTAGGCATGCAGGAAAACGTTCAAAATGCAATTGAAAACATTCCAAAACTGTCCCAACTTTTGCCATATCTCAAGAACTCCCATTTCCCTAACATTAACTCGTCACTGCTCCTTCTTCTTCCATTACACCTCCACCTCCACTCAACCTTCCTCCCACTTAATTCTTCCTTAGCTATCTGGAATTTCTGTTGTCATTCCTCTTCCTCCTCATCCTTTAGTGTCAACTTTATGGTTAAGCTCAAGGATACATCCAACAAAGCATTTTGAGGCTATGGCAAGAAGGTGGAAGCAGTGGTCTGAATAAAGAGTAACCAGCTGAATAGAAGGGAGTCATTTAATTCTCTCCTCCATTTTTCTATGTTTCCTTTAATTTGTTTGTTGTCTTGTGCTGTGAGGACATAACATCCCTTTAAGTTTAGAGGGTATTTATTGTCTTTAAGTCATCATGTGTTTTGTTAGTCTTTGGTTTGTGTTGTAGTTTTTGATTATTTTGATTATATGTTCTATTTTGTTCTATTTAGTTTTATGCTGGTGTTCTGATTATTTTGGTGTTTGATTATTTTGTTATGCTTGGTTTAGTGCTTGTGTTTTGAGTGTTGATTATGTTGTTTTGATTTTGTTAAG
>JANHAO010016683.1:0-14270 GCA_026873985.1 Saraca asoca
GGCCAAATTATGCAGAATTTTCTACTAATGATCCAATTGGCACAAAATCACAAATACACACTAACACAGCTGGAAACATGCAATTGAAGACCTTAAAATGCTAAGTATGAGGACAAATAAATGCATCAAATATTGTGTTATTATATAGCCTCACACATTTGCCTTGTTCTGGGCTTGTCAAGTCTCATTCATGTTACAGAATGTATACAGTAGCTGCAAACTAGCAACACGGAACAAATAACAAAAAGCGGATCGCATTTGAAACAAGTAGTTACTAAGTTGTGAACCTGTGTCCGTAAAGAACATGAACATTCAAGGTTGTTGGGCATTGCTTGCTTGTGTATGGTATATAGATATAGCATGTACTCCTCTGGTGAATTCAACATATATATAGAATCTAATCATCTGTCCAGTTTACTCATTTTATGTGAAATTCAAAAATTGTGAATATGATCAGTTGAGCCATTTTCTGGTCCTTCTTCACATTGTAGAGGTTTATGGAATTTTTGACTGAGTATGCTCTAATTTTGATGCCTCAACTTATTTGTTTCTGATGCCTGCTGAGGATGTTGCCTGGGTTTGGAAGTATACACACAAGTAAAGGTTTATATAAGGTGAATATAGTAAGTTTGAGATTTTGGGTGGAAATCTTAGATTTTCAAGACTAAGCTTGGAAAATATGCCAAAGGGGCTGACTTTTAGGTGGAATAAGAAACTCTCGTTTACATATTATGAATATGACGGTTGATGTTTTTCATAGGTGCATTAAGCATATAAAATTTGTATCTCTCTCCTAATTTTTGGTGAAAGCAAGGAGCTGATAAGCTTAATTTACATAATTTGTATAGATAACAATGAATCATTTCATGAAAAAAGCATTGTTGTATACAATAGAATAGTCATGGCAAGTTTGTAAACAAAGAAAGTGGAACAGCAGTGCAAATGTTGTGAGGTAAGGCGCAGTACTTGGAAGGTGTTTGGTAGATAAGCTTGATTCAATTTTCATCTCTCTCTTTTAATCAGATAAACAAATCATCTTTGACAAATTACAGTTATGAGTGTGAGGCAGATGTGGTGGTCAGCCTCCGAGTCTTACTATTACATGCTTCTTCCTCTCTTATCCCACACCACACAATCAACTTATCACTCTCTCTCTCTCTTCTTAGTTATTACTTTAATTTGCCACTGAATTATTGAATCTACAAACCAATAGAAATTAAAGGGGAAAGAATAAGATAAAGTTTTTTTTTTTTAATTTTATTTGGTTGTTTTTATATATCAATGGTACAATATGAATAAAGAAACTTGTAGAGCCATGTTTGTTTGGCTAGCATTTGCATGTACAATAGGTTTCAGAAAAGAATAGAAAAATACTTCAAAACTATTTTTCCGCTAATGAAATTCCAATAATATTGTAGTTTAATTCAGTTTAAGTTTCATTAACAGGGAGAATATAATGTAAAGATTCCTTTCACCTTTTCTTTGATTTGTATTTCATTTGGAAAAAGTTGGTTGAGCACAAAACATTACACTTATGGAAAAACTAGAAAATAACTACCCCATAATTACATCTTATTATTGTCTCATTATCGCAATTTAAATGCAAAAAAAATCCTTTTAACATGAGTCAAAATTTTACATAAATAATCTTAACATTTAATTTTGAGAAAAATACTTGGAACTCCTTTCAACTGTAGTTGAATTTTATTTTTACTAACTATGAAAACTCTGAATTGAAGTCTTGAAATACAAAATCTTAAAATTAATATCTATTATTAACTTAATTAATGTTATTTAATTATATGATTTTCACAAAACATTTTAAACAAATATCATAGTATCATTATATGCTAATTTGTCACATCAGATTTTCATATAAATTTCAACTCATTTCTACCTTCTATAATCGATAGAAATTAGATACACGAAGTTTAAATAAATAAATGAGAATATATTTAAAATTAAGTGAGAAAAAATAATATGACAGTGAAATATATAATAATATTATAATACTTATTTAAAAAAATATAAAAAAATCAATAATTAAATAAAAAAACTAATAAAGTGTGATTCATGGATTTTAATTCTATCCTTTTGTAAAATTTAAAGCATCAATTTTAATTTTTTTAAGTTGATGGAGGACAAAATACAATTACTCCAAAGATGAAAAGAGATTTTTATATTTTTTCCTTTAATTATAATTATATTTTTTTTTTCCTAATGCACTGATTTTCTGGTGACTTTGAAGAAGCCCGGAATAGAAACGACCCCTTTTGTTTGAAACAATGCATGGATTAAGTTCTCTTGGTGATCCTAAATTTGCTAAGAACTTTAAATTTTTATTAAAAAAATTAATACTATTTTATCAATGAATTTCAAAATTTTACTAACTTGTTGGCAAATTTGGACAAAAGTCTTTGAAAATTTGAAACCTATTTAATTAATTTTTTTATTTTTTAAATTTTATGTGAATGAAATAAAATTAATCAAAAGGAGTGGAGAGCGTTACACGTGGTAAACAGAGAACTTGTAAGCAGAGCAGAGAGTGGATCACCCCAAACAAAACTGGTCCAAGTGGTTTTGCATAAACCACCTGCTATAGCCGGTATACCCACTTAAAGCTATCGGTTAAACCCGTCATCAAATATGAGTGGTCAAACTTTTACAATAATTAAGATTGGGAGGGTTTAAGAACACAGAGATTGTAATGGTTTTCATGGGGTTTTTGTTGATCAGACACAACCCAAGTTTCTAGGTGAGAATCATTGTTTTCAACAATTGTTAAAGTTGTCTCCTTTTGTGGAAAATTATTGAAAGTTGATAGGAAGTTTTCAATTTTATTAGTACTTGTTCTCCAAATTGAACCATTGTTTGCTGTCTTCTTTTTCTTCTCATAAGATAGTCAATTTCATCATTTTTTAATGTTATCCTTCTTTGATGGTATTGGAAAATTTGCATTTCATCTCTTTCTTACATTTCCTTTCTGGGTTCTGTCTGGTTTCTTTCCCAGTGCTTGGATCATATAAATTTGAGTAAAATCCATATTCATGCCTAAAGCTTCTCAATTTGTATTTTTATTTTTATTTTTATCTTTGCTGACATCAATTTTTTACTCTCTCTCTCTCTCTCTCTCACACACACACACACACACACAAACACCCACTGGCATAAATATATTGGCTTGTCTGGAGTGGTCTCCCCATGAGGGTTCAACGTCAGAATATTCATCTTTCTAAAATCTTAAGTAAAATGCTGATAATATACTGTTTTTTCCTCTTAATAAATCTATTTTATGTTCAAAAGTGGACGTGAAAATGTCACACCCATAATCAGATCCAGTTTCTTTGTAGAGAATGTGAAGTTGGAACTAAGAATGTGGGAATAACAGAACTGTTTTTTGTTTTGTTCTCTTCCAATGTTGTATTTTCTTATTGTCAGTGTCTAATTGATCAGGTATTAGGATTATTGTTTAGTATTATTTTAATCAGCTCTATGTTGCCATTTCTGAGTGTTGGGTGTCTCTTTTCCTCTTGAAAATTAATTGAAAAGAGTTATTAATTTTTTCAATTTTTTTCCCTCTTAGTATTCATTGACCTTTTGTTTTAATTTGAAGGTATTTTAATTAATTGAGGACCAAATTTGTTGAAAGTGTATACAACATGGGATGAACTGCTGTTCCTATGGTGGTTATATACAAGTAAGCATTTCTTTACCCTTTTAATTGTTAATTATTTTGTTTATTTTAATTGTCAGATATTTCTTCATTTATTTTCATGTCTATGTAAAAGTATTTTCTGAATCTTATCAATTATAGTAATCTTTCTTCTCTAAAATTTATTATAATTAGGAAGAGCTTAATAGCCATTTCAACAATATGCCTATGGTTGTGATTGCTTGTGTGTTCTTCACATGATTTATATGATATAACGGGCATAATGCTTCTGTATTGTATGTACTCTGTGATTTTGTGAGTTTTTCCAAAAGTTTAACATAAAAATTATTATTTTTTCTATGAAATCTTGTAATTTTTCACAAAAAGCAAATGCGTAGAGATTTTGTATATAATAAGTACAAAAGGAAATTGCAACTCCATCATTTGAAGTTGCATAGAAAAATTCTTCAATTTTTTTTTTCATTTTTATATAAAAGTTACAACTTTCAATGAAAAAGTTAGAAAAAAGGGAAAAAAAATTTTCACAAAAATTGTGAAAGTACATATGCACACGTAATTATATTCCTAGTGTAACTGCTGCCTTTTTATTTTGTCAACAGGGTCTAATTTGTGGTATATGCAAAAGTCAAGGAATCTGGTTTTATTTTGCCTAATGAATTTTTTTTCTAGTAATGATTGTCCAAGATATGGTATTACAGAGAAGATCGGATTGTGGTAGTCTTAATGGCTATCAGGTTCCTGTCATTCCCAGAGCTTCCAGATCAGCCAGGGTAATGAAATACTTACACCATTCTAACATTACTTCTTAACCTGATTTAATTACTTCTTAATCTGATTTATGTGTCAAGTTTCAATATCTTGATATATTTCAATATAGGTTAAATTATTTGTGGCTCCTTCTAGTTTCACTTAATTCCTTATTAGATTCTTATAATTTAGAAGTTTGGAATTTTTTCATTTCTATTTGAATACTTTCTGTCATTTTCCATCAAGCTCTGTTAGTAATGGGTACATGTGAACTACTATTTGTTAATGTGGCTTAGCAGTTGCTGATATAGAACTTCAATACTATTTCTGTTTGTATTAAAGTGGCTAATGACTGAGAGAAATTTATGACATTTTATGTAATTATTTCATTTTTTGTACAAAATGATGAGTCACGGGCATTCACTTTATAAAAACAATTAACAAATCATTGTCCATGTGTATTGATTACTAACAAAATTAACAGAAAAATGACAGGAAGTATAAAGAGCCAATTCAAAACTTTTAAATCACAAGGACTTATCTAGAAATTGAGTGAAACCATATAGAGCATTAGATTAATTTAACATTTGATGTATGATTTTAGGGGAGGGGAACAATCAGGAAGAGGGATGAGAGCAGTCAGATACAAGCATTTGAGATTTTGGCTAGTGTAGCTGGCAACTTTCTGCAAGACAAAGAGAATTCCATTCCGTATGATTCTGCTTCCCAGAAAAATCCTTTTGCTGATGCCAACATAAACGATAAACAAGAAGATGAAGAAGGCTCCTTTAAGGGAGAACTGTTTGACCATGGAAGTTGCAGTGAGAATACCTCTTCTCGTGTTCATGGTTTGCAAGGGAAACCTGATGACCAAAGGTATATGTTGAATGAGTGCTGTACTCCCACTATAACTGTATGCATGACACAATCAAAGATACCCCACTTTAACTTGATCAGATTGTGTCATGGGTGCAATTATGAAAATGATTGTGAATACAAGTTGTGAGAGTAGCATTTTACCTATTTTGAATGGCCATTTGTTTGCTAATGAAAAATTTTAGTTTAAAGATATGTTTGATGACATTAGAAAGTTTTCATCACTCACCAACATTATGTTTTATTGAAATTTTGAGCAGAGTTGTTGGTGACTCATCTTTTCATGCCAATCATTTGGAAGGACAAGGGCAAAATGTCCCTGAGAGAGAAGTAGATGAACAAATGAAAGGAAGAAGTATAAATGATAAAACGGTGCCTGTTTTAGACAGCTTTGATGGACAAGTAGCAAGACACACAGATTCCAAATTAGAAAAAAAAGTAGAAAAGCATTCATTGGAGGACTGCATGAATCTCGGTTCTTTACCCAATGATTCTGCTTGTAGGAAATTAGTTAATACTAGTAGAGATGATGACGAAAGCTTTGTGATGTGCACTCAGCTAAGCCCCAAAAAGAATATTTCCACTCCAGCACTGGAAATTCATACGGTGAAAAATGTTTCTGGATCCAAAAGTTGTGGAGTTGGCAAAAAATTTAATGAAGAAAGTCCTTCTAAAAGTGGTATGTAGCTTTATTTGATGTTTATCATTTTTATTAGATTAAGTTTCATGACCAGTTGGTTGAACTCTTTGATGTATGTATTTGTGATGGTCAATCAAACTTTATTAAATTCTACATTATGTACAACTATTGACAATTCCATGCATTGTTTTGTGGTTGTAGATGATTTTGAGAGCTCACAGAAGATGTATCCATTTAAGAAGAGGAAGTTCTTCAATCAGACCTCACCATCTGAATCTGATAGAGGATCTAACTGTCAAAGCACTTTTGATTCTTCTGACACCCGAACTAACGGTGCAAAATGTGGAACAGGTGTAACAATGCATAACACTGCTTGCTTTCTTTCAATTTTTTTTTTCTTGTTTATAAATGTTCGATTTAGGCTTTAGAAATGTGTATTCAGTTCTGGCTGAATAATGCAATACTATCACATGCAGCAATTGAAGCATCATCCTCTATAGTTGGTCAACGAGTACATCCTGGATCCAAGGATTGTAATGGTAGGAAATATGGTGAAATGATAATTATCTTAGCATTTTGTTGAGAAATTCTGATGCCATTTCTTCTTTTATCCTTCAGTGAAGCTTAGCATAAAATCCTTTAAAGTCCCTGAGCTTTTTATTGATATCCCAGAAACTGCAACTATTGGCTCACTAAAGGTATGTAGTTAAACTTCAGTCTGACAGATAGAGATAGTAATTTTTTAATTTATTCAGTTGTGTGAGGATTCTACTTAAGTACACCATCCTTGATTGGATCAATTGATGTTTACTATAATGGATTTCAAACATCAGCATTGTGGACTATTTTGTAGTCTAATTTGAGCCTTAAGAAAAACCTCAATCTGACCTATCATATCATCTTTCCATCTTATCAGAGGCATAGTTTAAATGTAGATACTAAGTAAAGTTACCCAAAGGCTAAGCCAAAATTTTTAATTGAGGTATCTAAGTGTAAAAAATTGTAAGAGAAATATACAACTCTTCAATTTTAAGTGGGCAATGGAAAATTGCTATATAAAAACTGTATAGTTCAATTTTGGCTAATTGCAGCTGCAATTTAGAACCATGATCATGACTCTTGCTCAAAAAATTTAGAATATTGTCTTTAATCAATTTCTCTATGGATTTCTTTTGGTGATTCCTTTCTGTGTGTGTTTTATCAATCAGAGGACAGTGATGGAGGCAGTGACAAGTATTCTTGGAGATGAACTGCATGTGGGTATCCTTCTTCAGGGAAAGAAAGTCCGAGATGACAACAAAACCCTCATCCAGACTGGGATATCTCAAGATGATAAAAGTCATAGGTTGGGGTTTATTTTGGAGCCTAGACATACACAGTTTTCTCCATCGTCATACAATGAAGACTCTTGTTTCCTAACCACTGATACACCAAGGAAATTATCCAGGTAGCATTTGACCAATTTTTATTTTTCTATTTTTTTGTCTCTCTCTCTCTCTTTTTTTTTTTTTTTTTTTGGGTTCTTTAACTCATGAAATCACCTTTTCTTCCTAGTTTGAGATTTGATAATCTACTTGGATCTGCTTTATCCTATTAATTGGAATACATAGGAAAACTTGAGGCGAAACTAGTAAAAGTGATCTTATTTTAAATGGTTTTATTGAATATATGGTTTTTTATGTAGCACAAAGAGCTCAGTTTATCTATTTAGACTGTAGTCAGACCCAATTGTTATATATTTGATCCTTCCTCTTCTGATATCAGGCCATCAACATCTTTGAGGTTACAACAAGGAGCTTATAATGTCAACCGAGAGAATCCTATAATTAAAGTTGAAAGTTGTGTCGAAGGAGAGCTTAATATGGTCCCTTCTTTAGCAGATACACCAGTTAACACTAACATGTCAAAATGCCGAGCTCTGGTTACAGTTCCAACTATTAACATGGAGGCATTGGCTGTGGTTCCATTCCGACGGAAACCTGGAAATCCTGACTTTTCACAGCGTCGAATCAGGAGACCTTTCTCTGTTCCGGAAGTAGAAGCATTGGTTCAGGCAGTTGAAAAGCTTGGAACTGGAAGGTTTATTTGATAATCCTTTTTGCTTTGGTTAACAAGTCATGCTTATATGCTGTAGATTTTTATTAAGCATTTCAATTTGTAGGTGGCGTGATGTTAAACAACGTGCTTTTGACAATGCAAAGCATCGAACTTATGTGGATTTGAAGGTGAGTGATACTTTTAAGGTTTTGTTAATTCTGCTGGGAACGAAATCAATTATGAGAAGTAAAAATATCATAATTCGAATGACAATTTGATCAATAATGTACTTCTTACCAACAAAGCAATTCATTTTCATCCAATTTACTATTTCCATGAAATGAGGTTCTTATCAGCAAAATATTGGTAGAGATAACTTGTTATATCGATTGAATGCACTTCCAATAATAAAATATGCTCCAAGAACTTTCAACTTCCTGTAGTGGATGTTAAGGTCTTTCCTATACTAATTAGTTTTTGAAGATTTTTGTTATGCTTCTCTACTTTATGAAACTTTCAAGTGCTAGGATTTTTTTCTCATGGAGCAAGGGAGAGATAGAGAGAAAACTAAGAGAAGTTGAGGAGGAAAAATTCTTGTATACTCTAGTTATAAGTGCAATTTTTGTTTTCAATTGCCATTTTTATGGAACAACAGTTTTTAATGATATCATTTATTATTTTTTTCAGGACATGAAAATCTACAAAACTGACAAATGTCTTATTTTTTATTGGATTAGAGTAAAAACATGTGCTATAGCTATAATATACAAAAATTCGTAGTTCAGAAATCCTGTACAATCTTTGCATCATTGGAACTATTAACTATTATGGGACTATGGGAATGCTACAGGATAAGTGGAAGACTTTGGTGCACACAGCAAGAATCTCCCCTCAACAAAGGAGAGGAGAACCTGTTCCTCAAGAACTTTTGGACAGAGTCTTAGCTGCTCATGCTTATTGGTCTCAACAGCAATGTAAGCATCAAGTTAAAGCGCTATAAGCCTTTTCAATATTGAAGAATGCAAAGAAACAAGTAAATCATTGCAAAAAATTGGACCTTTCTCAGGGTGGTGTTGCTATGTAGGTAAAAGTTCATAGTATGTAAATCCAATTTTTGTACTTTTCTTTTCTTGCCTACATATGATTCATCATTAAGGTTGGTTCAACTTAAACAAGTTTTGGTACTATGTAAATGATTGTTTGACTGAAAGGGAATATTCAATAAATTTTTCTATTTCTATTTAATCTATTGTTTAAACTTATAATTCTTGGTATGCTTTCAAAAGGAAACTAGAATGATGAAAATTTGTAAGTTTGTTCTTTATGTGTAGCTACAAGATCAATGTAAATTTGTTATTCTCTCTCTGCAACTTTGTTTTTGTTCAGATTAGATAGCAAGAATTGTTTCTAATATTTGAATAAAACTAGATTTGAAGCAGACTATATCATGTGAAAAGACACAAGATCTAGAATCAAGGACTGGATTTACCCAACAGCATTGTTTTTTAAGAGAACATCTGATCTCTTGGTGTCAAATAGAGGCCCAACCTTATTCCATGAACAAGAAAAGAGTTTGGTTTAAACCAACGTTATGCGCTGTATTCCCATGTAAAATTACAGTACGTTCTCCTTTTCATGTTTGAAAACAATCAAGAGACTACTCAATATATATAGAAAATGTTATTCATACCATTTATTCTTTCACAACTCCTCACGCATTGTATACATAAAATCTAATTAAAATTGACTTCATTGATTAAGATTGCTATGCTTGCTAGCAGATTGTAGTAAAGTAGCATGGGCATGTTCTTGCTTCTTTTACACCTTTGTGGATTGAGTTTGAAATAGAGTATGATACCACAGTAGCCTGAAATGTAAACGAGACAAACCTTAACATACCATATAATTCTTGTTGTCAATCATCTGAAATCTAAGACTTACTGCAACTTGGTCCTTGCTCACTGCATATCATCATTTATTACATTCTATTATACACAAAGTTTATCTAATTATGATAAGCCATAAAAACTAGTTTGCAGTGTTTCTTGAAAATTTGACAAGGTCAATGAGTTACTTGAGAAAATTATCTGTAAAAATGGGACAATGTGGTCTAAAAGCCGGCATATCAGCAGATCAATCATATGCTAACCCTTTGAAGGACAATTTTATCTAAGAATTTATACAACTTATTGAACGTTGTTGATGGTAGAATGCCAAGACACAGAAGTGTTTCTTTCGATAATTTAACATGAAAATGATCAGAATTTAGCAATTTGGGTACATACAGTAAGGATGCTTCTATAAGCATTTCTTGCAATGCAAGGAAGCTTGGCTTTTAGAGGAAGGCACTTACTCATATGTGGTAATATACTATTGTGGCCAAAGATCACCAAAATTGTAGCAGAACAAAAATACAAGGCATCGCTTTTGGGAAATCAACGCCTTGCTAATACAGCATTTAGTTTTCTTGATGCTCTGTGTAGAAGACAGCAAGAGTCGTGAAAATCTTGTTGAGAATGGAATGAAATAGAAATTGTACCATTTTCTTGGCACTAAGAAAATAATGATATCCACTACCAAAAGAAGAAAACAATGATATGCATAAGAAATGCTTGTATCAAAGAGAGTTGATCAAATCATATGGATGAGTGTGAGATAAATATGGATGTGGAAAAGTTGACATTCTGAAATTTTCTTTGATATAAATATAGACAGTTCATAGATAAGTTGGATCATGTCAGATCAATGTCCGTAATAATTAATGGACTTTGAAATTTAACCCAAATCCAAACTTACAAAAATTTAATATGACACAATAACCAATAACCCTAAACTCCAACCACGCCTTGCTTTAGCATCCTTGGGGGGCATTGCTTCTTTACATGCAAAAGCAAAATAAAAGAGCCACTCTTATCTCTTCCTCCCTCGCATTCAGCTTCTTCAATGAATACCCACTATTCTGATATTTCCTTTTCTTGTGTTGCTAGTGTTTCCAAGAAGCCAAGCCTTCACTCGGAGAAAACTCTTTTCTTTTTCATACTTTAACATTTCTTGTGTACTTGAAAGTTTCAGGAGATAATTTTGGATTCCCTTAAATACTTCTCCTGACTATAATTTATGTTGCATTTGGTGGTGATGGTGTTTGATAGTTGGAGTTTTGACTATTTACGTATTCCTATTGTGAATTTTTTCAATTGTTACAATGGCGGACTCACCAAGGTGAGGTTTGTCGCCAACCAAAACTGGAGCCCTGAAGAAAGGGAAAGATAAGAAATCTATGGGCATACATGCCTCAAACATATTGAGAGCTAATTAATAATTATAATAACACAATAACACAAATAATTTAATGTGAAAAAAATTTAAATTCTAAAAAAAAAGAATTATTACCGAGAAGAAATCTACTATAATATCAAGATTATAAAATGTATGACATGTTACATTTAATTAGATGGAATGAAATGGAATGAAATAAGAGTCAAAAAAGAATGGAATGAAATGAGAGTTCTATAATTATATTTTGTAGAATTTCCATTTCATTGTTATGTTTGGTACAACAAAAATATTATAAGAATAGAATAAAAAAAACAGTTAATGATAATAATACTCTTGTAATAAATGATAGTAAAATATTATCTAAAAATAGGGAATTGTATAGAATTTATTTCAATTTTTTACTCTTCTCTTTCAAAAATTGCAATATGCAAAAAAGATGGTTAAAAAAAATATAGAAAAGCAAAACCCACTGCCATAATACATCAACTATTGAGTTTTTGTTGTTGCAGTCCATAGTATCTATATGGAAACAAGCTTGAGGAACCAAAGTATAGATCAGCCATATATCATTCAAACAATATTATATGGCTTAATGTCATAAAAGCTTGCCAAATACAATTCACAACCTAATACAAAATTACCTTCTCAATAATTGTAGCAATAATTTGCACTCAATTTTAAAAATCAAAGACAAAAATAAACACAAATAGTTTCCAACACCTAGATCATGTCTAGCCTATAACACCTAACCCAATTTACCTTATCTTAATCTGATATTGCAGGTAACACAAATAATAATTACACTTGTTCTCCATTAGTTGTAGAAAAATTATATTACTTAATCTTACAACCACCTCCTTTATGGCAATCACAGTAATTCTTTTCACAATAATCCTTCACCAAGCTTTATCATAAGAGCATGTCTCAAATTATCAAGATCTTATCAAAAAAGATTCCCTCTTTCTTTTAATCTCTAGCTTATACCTTATAATAAGGATTTTTATCAGGATCTATTAAAGAGATTTATAATCAAGATTCAAACACTTAAAGCATGTAGATATATAAGTTCAAGCATTCAAAGTAAGAGAAGAACTTTAGAACTTGAAAAATAGTCAGAAATTGAAGGCAAATTTGAGAGTAAATGCTTGATGTGTCTATTTCAAGTTGTAGAAAACTATTTAAAAAGAAGATTTGATAAGTCAAGATTTGGTCTCCAAGCACTTCTATATGTTCTTTAAATAAATCTTATTAGGTTAGACTTTCTTGAATGAGGGGTAAACCTTACCGACCATTATTGTACCATTTTATACACTCCAGCACGTAAGAGCCTGCAGCTTGCCTTCCTTGGTAGGTTGATCATACCCATCTATTTAGCTTCTGCACCTTAGATAAAAATAAAAAAGAGAAAAAAAAGTAATGATGAAACTATGGCTTTGGTTCGGCTATCCCTTTGCTGAAGAGGTTAAACATAACTTCTTTTATTTAGATTACTTATAGCATATGCCTGAAACCATACAATATTATAATAGACATTTGGAAATTTAAGAAGGACTAAAGGATAAAGACACTTATAGGCTTTGTTTAAGGGTTTGAACCAAAGAAGAGTAATACTTATTTTAATCTTAAAACTTTAACTAAGTATAAATAAAATAGATACCAATTTAAATATTGTATTTTGAATGCCTCGTTTAACAGATGGAGAAATGAAATAAAAAGACCATGGTCAAAGTCATTTAAACAAATAGGCCTTCATAAATAGAATGAGCAGGGAGCCCAAATATTAATCATATTTGGACTTAAAATAAATAGCCCACTTAGTATTTTTTTTTTGGATATTTTGTGGGCTTATATTATAAAACCAATTCTGTCATAAAGTATAAGTTTGATATAATTTTATTTGTCTATTTGATTTCTTAGTTTTGACTTATTATAACATAACATATTAGAATAAAATATATTGTTTCTACTTTACTCTTATCCTATGTTAATATATCTTAATCTTTAATAGTTTTGACATTCGATTTATCAACTAAAATATACTTTCATCATAGATCATTCAAATATCTCAATTATTTTTTTAGGTAATGTAATTGAATTAATTATTTTTAGTTAGACTTCTTGTCCTCCTCTTTTTTTATTGTCATATTATATATTATACTGTTAGGTTTTCTAGTTAAACCCTAAAAATCTTAACATGAAAATTAATATAACACAAACGATTAACAATCATCACGTTCCATAAAAGCTTAATGTGCTGCATTGGATGCAAAAAAAATTTTCTATGCTGCGCAGTAAAAACCTTCTAAATGAACTTTAGGATAAAAACTGTGAACAGTCTTGCTGATCTCTCTTGTTGAGGAAAATAGTTTAGTTCCGCCCCAGATGAGCACACCCTTTGGCAGCAAGTGAACCTCCCACCACCACATAACAATTTACTCACAACTATACCCACTAATCATCCCAAAGTTCAAACAAACATAAATCATTATTTCCAAGGATTCCATCAAATATATAAACCAAAAGCACTTTTCCTTATTCAACGCATTCATAATTTTATATTGGTTTATGCTCCTATGTGTATTAAAAAATTTCATAAAAAATTTAAGGTAAAATTTATAATTTTTTTTATACAAATTAAAATTACAAATGCACATAAAAAGTTACAATCCCATTGTTTAAAGTTACATAAAAAAAATTCAAAATTTTTTCTATATAAAAATTATAATTTTTAGTAAAAATTATAAAAAATATATAATATTTTCATAAAATTCAGAAGGATGCGTATCAACATAAATTTTCTCATGTACATGTCAAAGTCTAATTTAGTATATACGTGCAAAAGTTCTATGATAAGCACAAACAGAAATTAAAAATAAATATTTTATCTGTGTTTTAATTGTAAGGGTTTTTTTATATATTTAGAAAAAATTATACATAATGTAAAATTAAATTCGAATAAATATGCATGAAATTAGAATACTGAATATAGGTGATTATAGATCTGACCTGTAGAAGCCATCC
>JANHAO010016684.1:0-14265 GCA_026873985.1 Saraca asoca
TAAATAAACCTAGGTCTAATTGTGCCTTCATCTAACCCTACTTAGCAACCAAAGTGGGAGGAGAGGTGTAAAGTATAAAAACATGAATGTAGTAGTCACTTAAGAACCCTTTCATGTTATCTCACTTTTGTAATAAAAGAGAAGCTCTCGTAAGGCAAGAACAATTATCCCTTTTAGTTCTTCTCTTTTATTTTTTTTATTTTATTTCTTTTGTAATGTTTAGTTAATCTTTTCTTTCAATCTAACGGAAATTCTGCTTTAATTCTCTTTTTGATTGTGAGACTTGTTTCTATTATTGATTTGTTCCCAATTTGATTTCTTGATTCTTTGTTTTAATTTCATTAATTGCTTTGGATGATTAATTGATAGGGTCCATTAATTAATTGTTCTTATGATTTACTACTAACTAAACTTCTATAATTAATGTTGTTTATGGTTATTTGCCTTAAGTAGCAATAGGATTTTTGATTATATGCTTGTGCAAGTCAATTATCCTAAAAAATTGAGGGTGATTAATAAATTTGCCACTGAGGTAAATTAGTTGATCAATCTTGGTATTTTTAGGTCTTAATGCTATTATTAAATTAGTTGAGGTGCTAGACTTTAATTAATTTAATAACAAGGGTTAATTGAGTGCTAGGCCTGGTTAGCCAAATTACAAGGAAATTAATAAGAATTGATTAGGTGCTGGGTTAGATTTGATTCTTGGTTAAGTGGCCAAAGAGGGAATGAAACCTTTATGTCAATGATTAGTCATTGAATTGACTGCAAGATCTCTTAGAATGAAGCTTTTCTATTAGACTTCCCTTTTTACTTTTGATTCTTTTGTTTAGGTTATTACAATTTGTTTAATTTCTTAATCTGAATAGGTAATCATCTAACCCCCTTGTCTTTACTATTAATACATTGAATTAAACTCCAGTTTATATGGTTCAACCTTGTTGACGGTGAAATTTGGTTCGTATGGATGACCCAAACTTCAACCAACAGGAAGAAAGTTCAGGGAACCAATGCTGCTTCTGAAGTGTGGAAGAAGATGAGCCAAGAAGAAGAGGGGAAGGAAAGACAGCACTTTTAACGTGGTTCGGCTAAATTCGGGCAGCACTAGACCCTACGTCCACGGCAGAGATTTTATTAGAAAGATTCTTTAGCAGAATATCTACTTACAAGATCCCGTCCCCTTCTCTCTAACAAGGTTTTCCTATTTATAGAAGGAGGAGGGGGGACATGCATTACTTATAAGCTACAGTTGTATTACATCAAATAATTAATGAGAAAGATAGTGAAAAGACTACAATTCGACTGTTGCAGAATGTAGGTTGTAGAGTAGCCCCTTTAGGCTAGCGCTTGTCGGCGTTACTCGCCTGGTGCCATTGTGATCAGCGAGGTGCTGGGTATTTCGAGCGAGGGGGTAGGAATTGGCGTAGCGAAGCAGCGAGCTTCAAGCAGAGTGATCGACTGCTCGTTGAGCTGGTCCTTGCGATAGCCTATCCACTTAGGTTGCTGGGATGCTGGAGGGTCCTCGTTATGCCACTTTCTGATGGGCATAGTGAGGCTCGTTGATCCTTCGAGTATCCCGGGGTCGCGAGTTCTTGCGACCGTTTTCTGCATACAACATAAGCCCCTAACTCTCGGTTTGCTCTGTAGATCGAGAGTTGCGTATTTGATTTGTATCTTTCAGTCAGTGTCTTTCTTTGACCGAAGTCTCATGTCAAATGTCTTTCCATTCTGCGTAAGGCCATGCTTTCCTCTGTTTGCCATTTTTAGCCGTTGGTGTGGCATCACTACTCGTTTGGAGCCGTTGGATGAAGATCTGGCCAGATTCTTTCTGGATTCTTCAAAGGGCCGAGCGGGGCTTTATATAGTCTGGGATGTTCTTTTATTCATCCCAAGGAAACATAATGGAGGAGACTGAAGAGCCCCTTGTGCTTCGGTGTCTTGGCTTCTGGTGAAGCTTGCTGAGACATGGATGGCCTGTTGTAGAGTGGCGGGAGACATGGATAGCCTATTGCATGTGGCTCTGTCGTGGTACCCGACAGGCAGACTCCTACGGGTTCTCGCTGTGACTTCTGGCCACCTCCTCCGATCGTCGCTAGTGGCTCTACTACTTGACTAGCCGGTTACGACTTTTTGACTTGTTCTGGGCCTGGCTCAGGTGGGTGCACCGGGGGGAATAAGTAGGAGGAACTGGGAGTTGATGTCTTTCCTGCAGGTACGAGCTCGATGACTGACCATCTAGTCTTTTGGCAGGAATGGTCGTGTCGGGCGGTCGAGCTTTCTTCCCTTGTTTCTGCATTTCTTCTCTTGTGTAATTTTGTCTCGATGACTAAGGTCTTTGTACTATAAGAGCTTTTCTCTTTTCAAATGTTGTAACAGATGCTTTGTGCATTGCTGTATGTAACTTTCAGACAATTAATAAGAACTTCCTTATTGGCCAATCAACTGTACTTCATTATTCCGTCTGCTCGACTATGAGTGAGAGAGGGATTGCATATGAGGAGCACCCAGGGAGTCTCGCTCGAGACATGGGAACTCGTTTGCATAAGAGTCATGGCAAGGTGAAAACCATTTACGGGAGTGAGGTTATGGAAATAGTGCTGTAGTGAGGTGAGAACCATTCGTTGGAGCGAATGTTGTAGCGAGGTGAAAACCATTCACTGAAGCGGACGCTGTAGCGAGGTGAAAATCATTCGCTGAAGCGGATGCTATAGCGAGGTGAAAACCATTCGCTGAAGCGGACGCTGTAGAGATGGAGTGATGACTCTCTGTTTAGAAAATACTTAGCCAATCGACAATTTACATTGATTCAATACATATCAGTTGGTACAGTTGAACACTATTGATGACAGACGCAAGTTACAGGATTAGAATATGATTCTGAGGGAGGGCTCAGGCTCCTGGGTGATAACTTGCTGAGCTTGATGAGCGCACTGTCCCGATGGACTTGCCACATAATCTTGTAATCGGCCTCTTCTGATGAGGCGTTCGATAGCGTCTTTTAGTGTTTGACATTCTGAGGTGGTGTGCCTAACCTCGTTGTGATAAGCACAGAATCTGCTTTGGTCTCGGGACTTGACGGGTACCCTCATTGATCTGGGCTTTCTGAAGTCCACGTGCCTTTCAGTGGCAAAGTTTGTGTCCTGCACATCTGACAGGATGCTGTAGCTCTCGAAGCGGTCTCTGGGCCGCTGAGGTTTTGCCTTCTTTGCGAGATGAGGAGTGGGGTTGTCGTGACACTTGCTACCCCTCTTTTTGCTCACAGAGGGACCATTATGGCCTGTTCTATACTTGGGTTCCTCCATTCCGAAGGTCTCTTCCCATCTTATTTGCTTCGACGCTCTATCGTAGAACTCGGTGAGGGCTCGAGCGGGGGACTTGTAAAGGCTCTTGTACAATTTACTGTCTTTGCGAAGTCCTACTGAGATGGCCGATAGAATGCTCTCCTCTGGAGGATTCTCCATGGAGTTGGCCTCGTGCCTGAATCGGGTTAGGTAGTCTTTGAGCGACTCGTCCTTGTGCTGGAAAATCACCGCGAGATGGCAAGGAGGTGCGAGTTGCCTCTTCAACGCTCGATATTGGTCAATGAAATTTCTTTAGCATTCTTCCCAGTTGCTAATGCTGCGAGTGGGGGGGTGCCTGAACCATAATCGAGGCATAGTTCCTAGTGTGATAGGAAAGACACGACACTTCACCAGGGGATCGATCGTCTGGAGGTCCATTTGAGTGTTGAACGCATCCAGGTGATTACTTGGATCACTGTTCCTATCATATAGTGGTATGGTGGGCACTTTGAGTTTCTATGGGAGAGTCTGCTTCTCGTTCTCCACAGAAAATGGGGAGCCTTCTTCTCGACAAGGCTGATGGCTTTGAGGCTGAGGGTGCTCCTCTAACCGCTGGAGCCCGCGGAGGACTTCCTCCATCGCTGGGCGTTGCCCTTCATGCTGAGGGGTGGAGCTTTCTGCTCGCTGTGAGCCCCCAGTCACTGATTGTTGTGATCATCGTGAGCTTCTCTCTAAGCTTCATCACGAAGCTGTTGGAGTTGCGCCATGACTTCTTCTTGTTTCTGAGTATTTTGTGCCTATGCTTGAGCAAACACTTTGACAGTTTCAGCTAACTCCCTGACTGTGTTTTAGAGTATCGTGTGGGGCTGACCAGGCATTTGAGCCTCTTGAGTCTCAGGCGCAACACTATGCTGTTGAGGAGCTGGGATGGTAGAGCTCTGATTCGTTCTTCCTCTGGCCATTGCTGGGCCGCAGGGGAAACTTCAGAAAATAAATGGTCCCCACAGACGATGCCAAAGATGTTGACGATGAAATTTAGTTTGTATGGATGACCTAAACTTCAGCCAATAGGAAGAAAGTTCAGGGAACCAATGCTGCTTTTGAAATGCAGAAGAAGATGAGCCAAGAGGAAGAGGAGAAGGAAAGACAGCGCTTTTAACGTGGTTCAGCTAAATCCAGGCGGCACCGGACCCTACGTCCACAGTGGAGATTTTATTAGAAAGATGCTTTGGCAGAATATCTGCTTACAGGATCCCACCCCTTCTCCCTAACAAGGTTTTCCTATTTATAGAAGGAGGAGGGGGGACATGCATTAATTACAAGCTACAGTTGTATTACATCAAATAATAAATGAGAAACATTGTGAAAAGACTACAATTCGGCTGCTGCAGAATGTAGGTTGTAGAGTAGCCCCTTTAGGTTGGCGCTTGTCGGTGTTGCTCGCCTGGTGCCATTGTGATCAGACGAGGTGCTGGGTATTTCGAACGAGGGGGTAGGAATTGGCGTAGCGAAGCAGCGAGCTTTGAGCAGAGTGATCGACTACTCGTCCAGCTAGTCCTTGCGATAGCCTATCTGCTTAGGTTGCTGGGATGCTGGAGGGTCCTCGTTATGCCTCTTTTTGATGGGCATAGCAAGCCTCGCTGATCCTTCGAGTATCCCAGGGTCATGAGTTCTTATGACCATTTCCTGTATACAATAAACCTAGACTCACTCTTACTGTAAGTTAAGGTAGCTCAATATAATATCTTTTGCCAATCTTGACAGTCACTTGTGCTATGGTTCCATTGTTATTGCAATAGATTTCTATTAGGTCCCACAAATTAGAGTTAAAAATTTATAACTTGGGATCTTGCCCTATTTCTATTGGGAAATGTAATATACTCCTTGATATGAAATTATTCTTATTAATCTCAATTGAAATTGTGATTTATTCTTTTATTAAAATGTGCAGTAGAATTTTAGATATAGGAGCAGAAGAATAAAGATCAAAACATAAGTTTCTAAAGTGGTTTAACTTAAATTGAAACCACAATTCAAGTCTACTCCACTTGATCTTTCTCAACCGAAAGACCTCTTCAATTAAAAAGAAAGCATCAGCATTTACCAAGCTCCTGAAATGTCAGTTTACATTAAAAACATAAGAAATTACACAGGCTTCTTGCTAACCTAAAAGAATTACAACAGGCTCTTCTAAACTTAAACAAAAACACAAGAATTATGACAGACTATTGTTAACCTAGACAAGATTTCTAAATCCCTAGAAATCTCAAATAGAAAAATAGCAACAAGAAAGATTAAGAAATATAATACCGCAGGTTTGATATGAAATCTTAAACAACTAGGATGAATTCAATTAACCTTTGATCCAAAAATTCTTAATTAGATCTTAGAAACTTGATGAGGTAGAAAGAAATCTTGTTTTTCACTTTTCTCAAAGATTTTCATGCTTGAAGGAAGAAAAAGAATGTGAAAACTTATTGAAAACTAAAAGTAGTTGAGCTTTTATAACTATTATAACTGATTGTAATAGAATAACTATTTTTTAGTTAGTGAATCGATTATGGAATTGGTTCAAACAAAAATCTCAACTTTTGGTTTTAAAAATTTTGAAAACTGTTCTTCATGAATTGATATGGGAATCGATTTTTGTAGGTTCTCAAACATGAATCGATGTGGAAATCGATTTTTAATGTATAAAATAGTTTTTATAAAATTTTGTTTTCTTCTATTGGCTTTTCTACCTCATTTTGTAAATATTTGTTTGAATCAAAGATCTTTTGAAATTCATTTATGAGAGATCCTAAAAAAGATAAAATAATTTCTAATTTTAATGTCGATCTTCTTGAATCATAAATGTATACTTTGAAACCTGTAAAACAAATTGAAATAAGTAGTAAAATATAAAATCAAATAATAATGTGAAAAATTGATTAAAATTATTTTTCAACATCAAAACTAAGGAATGTGTGTGGCTAGGGTAACCTAGGCTAACAATTTCTATTGGATTAAGAATGTCAGGAACCACCCCTAGTTTTGTGATAAACTTCTTAGTACCACGCAGCTTCCTTTACTACTTTTGAAGTAGTAAAGTTCTTCATGTGCACAATTTATACACATTTCATATCCTTTCTGTACTTAGTCTTTTGTCATGTTTATGTGCTTAATTAGATACTTACAATTGGTTTTGTGGTTTAGTTAGTTTTTGTCTTAACTGGATTAATTTAGTAATTTGGCACTATTTGAGGTTTTTAGGTGTATCTTAAGTTCTAGATATTAGTTTTGGGTTATTCTTATATTCTTGGAAAGTTAAGAGGAAGCCCTATAAATTTCATGAGAGTTAAAAGCGTATTTCAGTTAGTTTGGAGGTCAAATTAAGCCTAATAGATGATAGAGAGTGTTGACCTACTGATCCTGAACCTATTTTGGTATTTTTATCTTAATTAGAGCTCCAGACCTCATTTAGGTGCAAACCCAAGCCTATAGGATAAGATCCATCCCCCAAACTTTCATGAAGGGCTTGAGGTGAAACTACACCATTTTCATTAAGTTTTAAGGTTATGGACCTAAGTGACGAATTCTATTCTAGTTTGGATTACTCTGCAAGATTGTCTTGATTTTTGGCCCACAAGTTGAGCTAGAAATAGAAATTTTGAGCAAGGTCAAGGCCATCAGACTACTAAGACATGAATATACATTTCATATGGAAAGACTCACATTTAATTACACTTCCTTCTAACCCTAATCAGTAACCCAAGTTGAGGTAGTTCAGTGAGTTCTTACAAATGCTCAACCGGACCTTAATTATAATCATTCTTTCATTATTTTGAAATTCTTTACCTTTTTAAAGAGGAGGAGCTCTGCTAGGGCAAGAAAATCAACCCTTTTTAGGTATTGTCTTTTCTTTTATTATTTTTTTTATTTTAATGTGTAGCTAAACTTCCATTTCAGTCCAAGGAAATTTTGCATAAATTATCTTATTGATTGTGACACTTGCTTCTATTGTTAATTTGTTCCTAATTTGATTCTCTTGATTCTTTGCTTTAATTCCATTAATTGCTTTGGATAATTACTTAAGATGGCCAATTTTAATTGTTCATTATGATTTTGTTTGTTAAATTTCTATAAGCAATGTTATTTATGGCTATTTGGCTTGAGTAGCAATATGATTTTTAATTGTACACTGGTGCGAGTCAATAATCTTAGAGGATTGGGGGAATTAATGAATTTACTGCTAGGGTTAATTGATTCATTAGTCTTGGTATTTTTGGGCCTTAATGTTATTGGTGAATTGGTTGAGGTGTTGAGCTTAATTAGATTCTTGGCTGAGTGGTCAAAGAGGGAATGAAATATTTGTGTTAATGATCAGTCACTGAATTGATTGTAAGAGTCCCTTAGATTAAAGCTTTTCTTCTTAAATTTCCCCTTTTTCCTTTGTTTCTATTTGCTTATATTGATACTATTTGCTTAATTTCTATTTCTAATTAGATAATCATAATCCTCCCTATTTTCTACTATAAATACTTTGAAATTACTCGCTAGTCTCTACTGTTCGACCTAAACTCACTAGTGCTATAAGCCTAGGTAGTTTAGTATTATCTTTGCCAGTCTCAACACCTGTTAGTACTCAGCTTCAATTGTAAAATCTGTTATGGTGTTTTACTTGAAAATTTTCAAATATACTAGACCTCCATTAAAAGTGAATACAAACCCTGATTGTGATTTACAGTCATCTTGATCTGATTGAAAGCTTGCATATGTGACACCTGTAATTCTTAAATCAAGGTCTCCTCCATAAATCAAGAATATATCCTTAATTCTTCTCAAGTACTTAAGGATGGTCTTAACTACACACCAATGATTTTCACCTGGATTGGCCTGATATTTACTAGTCACACTTAGTGCATAGGAGACATTTAGCCGCATATGTAGCATAGCATACATGATTGATCCTATTGCTAATGCATAAGGAATCTCATTCAATCATTTTCATTCATCTTCTAGCTTAGGACACTGCTTCCTAAATAAGTGAACACCTTGAGACATGGGTAAGAACCCCTTCTTAGATCCACCTATGCTAAACCTCTTTAGCATATTGTCTATGTATATGGACTGGAAGAGGCCAAGCAAACTTTTAGGTCTATCTCTATTGATCTTCATACCAGAATGAAGCTTGCTTATCCCATGTCTTTTATGAAGAATGTCTTGGACAACCATAACTTAACATATTATAACATGTGAATGTTGTTTCCTATAAATAGTACGTCATCTACATACATTAATAGGAACATAATCGCACTCCAACTAACCTTCTTGTACACACATAGTTCATCAACATTCTTGATGAAGTCAAATGATTTGATTGCTTCATCAAGATAGATGTTCCCTCTTTGTGAAGCTTGCTTCAGTCCCTATATAGACCTCTATAACTTGCATATCTTGCATGGTTCGATCTTTGAGGCAAGGACCTCTAGTTGCATTATATATGCATCCTTTTTTAGGTTTCCATTAAGGAAAGCTATTTTGACATCCATTTGCTAAATCTCATAGTCATGGTATGTTGTTATTGTAGTAAAATCCTAATGGACTCTAACATGGAAATTGGCAAAAAGGTTTCCTCATAGTTAACTCCTAGAACCTGTCTATAACCTTTTGCCACCAATCTAGCCTTATAGGTTTATGTTATGGGTAAAAATTAGCTTTAAAGAATAAGTCAGCACGAGCCCAACAGAAGCTAAGTTACCCAGCTCGCTGAAGACACCCAGCGAGCACTATCTCGCTCCTCGCTAGATAACGACACAATGAGGTCACCATAAGACCAGCTCACTAAGTAGCCGGCCATCCTACTCGAGCTCGCTAAGCGAACCACCATAATGACCCCGAGCTGAAAGTCACAGTTCGGGAGGACAGACATCTCGCTTAAACAAAGCGGGATTAAGTATTAGACACACATATGCCAGCTTGCAATCGACAAGAAGGGTCCACCCCGTAGAAAGTAGCCTGCAACTGCTAAATTGCAGG
Source organism: Saraca asoca (assembly GCA_026873985.1). Classification (NCBI taxonomy): domain Eukaryota; kingdom Viridiplantae; phylum Streptophyta; class Magnoliopsida; order Fabales; family Fabaceae; genus Saraca; species Saraca asoca. Next base: position 9,300 of record JANHAO010016684.1, read on the forward strand.
AGTTTTATTATCTTTCACATTTATTTCTTGATGTAACATAATTGTAGTTTGTAATCATTATATGTAACCCTTCCCTCCTCTATAAATAGGAACTCATTGTTAGAAGAGGGGGGAGGCTAGAAGACTTGTAAGCAAAAGCTCTGTAAAAATCTCTTTGCTTATATTAATAAAAGCTCCGCTGTGGACGTAGGGTTCGGTACCTCCCGAATTTGGTCGAACCACATTAAAGATTGTACGTCCCCTCACTTTTCTTCCTCTTCACCATCTTCACCATCCTCTTGACCGCATATCTCTCAAACCAGAAAACAGCTTGGGGTTCAAGAATCACACACCCATTAACAAGAATTTGGCAAAACCAAATTTCACCGTTAACATTTTAGCGTTAGAAGGAGGGCCCATCTATTTTCTGCATCCATTTTCTTAGAACATCCATTTCTATAATAACAATGGTAAGAGGAAGAACTACTCGAAGTTCAACCACTCTAGTCTTTCAACCAGCAGACACCCCCATTGTGGGGCCTCGTCAACATTCTATTGCTGTCCTTGGAATCGAAGAAGCGCAAATGACCGACCAATCTCAACCGGCACCCAAAACACGGTAAGAGAGTTAGCTGAAACTGTAAAAGCTCTGGCACAGGCACAAGCCCAGGGTGCTCAAAGGCAAGAAGAAATTATGGCAAAATTCCTGTAGTTCCATAAAGAAGCTCAGAAGGAAACTTATGAAGGTCGCGATAGTCAGCAACTGGGGGGCTCACAACGAGCAGAAAGCTCCACCCCTCAGCTCGAAATGTAGAACCTGATAATGGAGGAAGTCCTCCAAAGGCTTAAACGGCTAGAAGAGTGCCCACGGCCTCAAAACAATCAACCTTGCTACGAGAAAAACTCACCATTTTCAGTGGAGATTGAAATGTAGCCTTTCCCACAGAAACTCAAAGTACTTGCGATCCCGCTGTATGATGGGAACAGCGACCTGAGCGACCACTTGGATACGTTCAATATCCAGGTGGATCTTCAGACAATTGACCCCTGGTGAAATGTCGTGTTTTCCCGACCATATTAGGAGGAATACCTCGAGCATGGTTCAGAAATCTCTCGGCTCACAACATCAGCAGTTAGGAGGAATGCCAGAGGAAATTCAGTAACCAATATCGGGCACTAAAGAGGCAACTCGCATCTCCTTATCATCTCGCAATGATCTTTTAGCGCAAGAATGATTCATTGAAAGATTATATCGCCAGATTCAGGCATAAAGTTAACTCCGTGGAAAACCCTTTGGAGGAAAGCATCTTGACAGCAATCTCAACAGGACTCTGCAAAAAGACAGAAAACTATACAAAAGCCTTTACAAGTCCCCAGCTCGAGATCTCGCTGAATTTTACGAACGAGCTGCCAAGCAAAGAAAATAGGAAGAAACCTTCGGAATGGAGGAACCCAGACAGAAAGCAGACGCTAGTGGTCCCACTGCAAGCAAAAAGAGGAATGACGAGAGTCACAGTCATGACCCTAGTCCTCAGCTCGCAAAGAAGGCAAAGCCCCCGTGACCTGGAGGTCACTTCAAAAGTTACAGCATCCTGTCGGACATGTAGGATAGGATTTTTGCCACAAAAAGACATAATGAAGACTTTAGAAGGCCTAAACCAATGAGAGCTGCCCCCATATCCAAAGATGCAAGCAGGTTCTGCGCTTATCACAACGAGGTAGGTCACACCACCTCAGAATGTTGGGCACTAAAGGATGCCATAGAAGGCTTCATCAGAAGAGGCCAATTATAGGATTACGTGGTAAGGCTGCAAAAATAATGAGCTCAGCAAGTCTAGTAAGTCACGAGTCGAGAGCCAGAGCCTTCCATTAGAACTATATTCTAACCCTGTAACATTCTCGTGAACTTTACTACGATTTTGAAATCTTTGTATAAGTTGACTAGCAAAACGCTTCTTGAAAAGATTTGCCTTACGATAAACCTATCAAAATTCATAGTTAATTGGCCAAGACATAGAAACACTGGCCAGATAGCAACGAGTTACAAAAACAAAAACTTATCCGAGGATTAGGTGGCCTAGAGCCTACCTTAAGTTTGAAGGTGAGATAGCCCAGAGCCTACCTCTCGACAACAAAAACAAAAACTAGTCTAAGGGTGAGACAACCTAGAGCCTACCTCACATCTGAGGGTGAGATGACCCTGAGCCTACCTCGCAACAAAAACAAAATGAAACTGAGGGTGAGAGGCCCCTGAGCCTACCTCAACGAAAACAAAATGAAATCGAGGGTGAGACGGCCCTAGAGCCTACCTCAATGACACACTCAAATCTTATGACTGGCTACAAGCTCACCACATTGCAAGGATGTTGAAGTAAACTTGTTGCAACTCTCATGCAACTAAGTATCCGCAACATGCAGTTAGAAAATCACAGCTCACATGCGATCTCTTATCAAGTGCAGCTTGCATGCGACTTGACTGTTGCCTGTCATAAATCAGGGAGAGTCAAATGACAAGAATAGTAAAGAATTAGGAGCATGGCTGATTGGTCAGAAAGAGGTTCCATTAATCATCAGAAATATACAAATAGTAGTGCACAAAGTATCAAATACAACATTCAAAAGCTTCATAGAAGAGCTCATATATTAAAAGGCCCCATTCAACGGGGTAAAATTACATTAAAAGAAGAAGAAATACAGAAAAGGCGAAAGCCTGAAAGCCTAATACTACTATTCCGGCAAGAAAGTGAAAAGCCGGCTATAGAGAGGCAAACTCCCACTAGTAGGAAGACCAGCAACTCTATTTCTACAATTCAAAAAGCTTATAAGGAGGTTCCTACTGGACTAGACCCAATGCAATTCAAAAAGGCACCTAGAGCCCGCTCGACAATGTTGGATTCTATGCAAGGACCCGGGGGAAGTAATCCAAGATTTGCATAAGACTTCCCGGGAGCCCAAAAGATGAACCCTATGGGGAAACCACATGTAACAGGCTATCCATGCCTCTAAGCATTTTGCAATAGACCATCCATTCCTTAAAAAGCTTCACCGGAAGCCAAGTTACCAAAAACACTGGGGGTTCGATAGACTCCTCCATTAAACTCTTTTGAGAAAAAAGGAAGAAGACCCTCAGGGTATAAAAAGACTAGCTTGGTCCACTAAAAAATCCAAAAGGTATCTGGCTGATCTTAATCTAATGGCCCAAAGCAAGTGGCAGTGCCACGCCAGCGGCTGGGACTTGTGAACAGGAAAAAGCATGGTCTAAAGCAGAATGAAGAGATGGAAAAGAAATTTGAAATGACATCTCAGTCAGGAAAAGACTTTGACTAAGAATACCAATGAAGCCTAAAAAAAAATTGCAACTCCTAATCTGCAAAGTGAACTGAGAGTTGGGGGGCTTATGTTATGGGTAAAAATTGGCTTTGAAGAATAAGTCAGCACGAGCCTAGTAGAAGCTAAGTTACCCAGCTCGCTAAAGATGTGCAGTGAGCACTACCTTACTCTTCGCTAGATAACGACACAATGAGGTCACCATAAGACTAGCTCGTTAAGGAGCTGGCCATCCTGCTTGAGCTCGCTACACTATAGAGATAGCACCGAGCTCACTAAGTGAACCACCACAGTGACCTCGAGCTGAAAGTCTCAGTTTGAGAGGACAAACATCTTAATCAAACAAAGCGGGATTCAGTGTTAGACACACATATGCTAGCTTGCAATCGATAAGAGGGGCCCACCCCATAGAAAGTAGCCTGCAACTGCTGAATTGTAGGAGTTTTATTGTCTTTCACATTTATTTCTTGATGTAACAGAATTGTAGCTTGTAATCATTATATGTAACCCTTCCCTCCTCTATAAATAGGAACTCATTGTTAGAAGAGGGGGGGAGGTTGGAAGACTTGTAAGCAAAAGCTCTGTAAAAATCTCTTTGCTTATATTAATAAAAGCTCTACCATAGACATAGGGTCCGGTACCGCCCGGATTTGGCTGAATCACGTTCAAGATTGTACGTCCCCTCACCTTTCTTCCTCTTCACCATCTTCACCGTCCTCGTGACTGTATATCTCTCAAACTAGAAAACAGCTTGGGGTTCAAGAATCACACAGCCATTGACAGGAATTTGGAAAAACCAAATTTCACCGTCAATAGTTTGTATCTTGCCATTTGCATCTATCTTTCTGTTAAAGACCCACTTGCACTTGATGGGTTTTATTCCTTCTAATGTAGTGACTAAGTCTCATACTTGGTCCTCATGTATTGAAACTATTTTAGATTTCATGCCTTCTCACCACTTTAAGGAATCAATATATGATATTTCTTCTTGGTAACTAGTAGGCTCATTGTCATTCTCTTATGTAGGGAGAAAACCATATCTTTTAGGTTCACAACATTACCTACTAGATCTTTGGAGTACATGTGTACTATGAGCTTGATTACTGATCTCAACTCTTTGAGATACTTAATTAGGCTCATCTTCAACCATATGATTTATGTCATTTTGTGGTTTTTGAACTTCTTCAAGTTCTACTCTACTCTTACTAGCCTTTTCAAAGATAAACTCCTTTTCCAAGAATGTAGCATTTGTTGAGATAGACACCTTTTCTTTAATAAGATTGTAAAAGTGGTAACCCTTAGTTTCCTTAGGATATCCCACAAATAGACATTTATCACTCTTAGATCCCAACTTGTCTATGATGATCTGCTTCATAAAAGTAGAACGTCCCCAAATCTTCATGTGTGAAAGATTTTGTTTCTTCCCCAAACTATAGCTCGTATGGTGTCTTATTAATAGACTTTGATGGGACACGATTAAGGATATATGCCACAGTTTCTAAACTATAGCCTTAGAAAGAGATAGGTAAAGTTATGAAGCTCATCATGGAACGTACCATGTCAAGTAAGGTATGATTTCTCCTTTTTGAAACACCATTCATGTATGGTGTTGTAGGTCAAGTCCACTATGAAAGAATCCTAAAATTTTGAAATTATCCAT
>JANHAO010016685.1:0-14291 GCA_026873985.1 Saraca asoca
TTTCCCTTGGCTGGTTGCATTTTGTTTTGTTGTGTTTTTGTTTCTGCTTTGCATGTTAGTGTAGTTTAGCTAAGGATTTAGTTTCTGCCAACCCCCCCCCCCCATTTACATCTCCTAATTTGGTTGATAACATCATCCTAAAATGATCCTTGGACTCGACCCGGTGTTGCTTTATGCTACAAGTAGAGTAGTGCAATCCAATTTTATAAATTTCTAATTTGATTCAGCTGTGACAACCGAACGACATCAACCACCTTCTCACATAAAATTTTTTCCTTTGGTACTACAAGTGCCAGTTTTAAAATTGAAGCCATTATTACACCACCTGAATATGCATACTTGAGAGATGATGAAGCACTTGCAATCATAATGACAAGGAATATAACATTTGTACAAGAAGAAAAAGTAATCAAAGTGCTTTGGGACCACAAATTAGCCATTGGGTGGATCATAGCAAACATCAAATACATCGATCCATCCATATGCATGCACAAAATCCTATTAGAGGATGGATATAAAGTAACTAGATAGGCTTAAAGAGGATTAAGCCCCTAGATGATAGAAGTGGTCAAGAAATAAATCATAAAGTTGTTGGATGCAGGAATCATTTATCTAATTTTAGATAGCAAATGGATAAGTTTAGTCTAAGTGGTGACAAAGAAGACTAGAGTCATAATAATGAAGAACCAGAATAATAAAGTTGTTCCAACCAGAATCCAAAAGGGGAATCGAAGCAAATCCGAAAAAGATTAAAGCTTTCCTCGTTATGTGATCCCCCACTGGAGCCAAAGATGTGCAGACTTGAACGACCAAGTTGTGGTGCTTAGCAAGTTCATCTCAAACATAACAGACAAATGCATCCAATTCTTTGATATCTTGAAGAAAGTGAAGGGCTACTCAGGATATAATCAGATCCCAATGGCCACACAAGATGAAGAAGACACCTCATTTATTACAATCACAGGTTATATTACTACAAGGTAATGCCCTTTGGGTTAAAAAATGCAGGAGTAACTTACCAGTAGTTAGTGAATTTGATATTTAGAGAGCAGATCAGCAAAACAATGGAGGTGTACGTGGATGACATGTTGGTGAAATCCAAGTAGCTTGCCAACCACGTCCATGATTTGGACAAAATGTTCCAGATTTTAAGGAGGTACCAAATGAAATTAAACCCGCTTAAGTGTGCATTCAGAGTCACATCGAGAAAGTTCCTTAGCTTCATGGTGAATAGCAGGGGGATCGAAGCAAATCCAAAAAAGATTAAAGCTCTCCTCGACATGTGATCCCCCACTAGAGCCAAAGATGTACAGAGCTTAAATGGCTAAGTCACGGCACTTAGCAAGTTCATCTCATAGGCAACGGACAAATGCATCCCATTCTTCGATATCCTAAAGAAAGCAAAGAAGTTTGAATGGACGCAAAAATGTGAGGACACATTCCAAGAACTCAAATAGTATCTCAGACGAGCTCCACTCTTATCCAAACTACAAGTGGGCAAGAAGTTGATCAAGTATTTGGGGGTATCCCAACACACCCTTAGTGTAGCCCTAATGTGGGAAGATGGAGGAGCTCAACTTCCTATTTATTATGTGAGCGAGAGACTGCTGGATGCTGAGACAAGGTATTTGCCCATGGAAAAGCTTATGTACTACCTGTTCATGGCATCAAGGATGTTACGACCTTACTTCCAGGCCCACAACATGAAGGTTCTCACCCAGTTTCTACTTAGGCAAGTCTTACAAAAGTTAGACGCTTTAGGTCAGTTGCTTAAATGGGTAATTAAGCTTTCCCAGTTTGACATCGAATACAAACCTAGACTGATGATCAAGGGACAGGCTCTGGCTGACTTCATTACGAAATTCATAGGGCCCATGCAAGAGGAGGCAAAAACTTTAGAAGCCTTGTGGTAGGAACTATACGTGGACAGGTAGTCGAGCAATCAAAAGGCCAAAGTAGGAGTACTCCTTATTAGCCTAAAGGGACATAAAATCCTCTGTGCTTTAAGGTTTGGTTTCTAAGCTACCAATAACGAAGCTGAGTACAAAGCGCTGCTAGCCCAGTTGTGATTAACCAAGGAGGTGCGAGCTAAAAATCTAAGGATCTTCAGTGATTCATAGCTCGTTGTCTACCACGTAAGGGGGGAATACCAAACCAGAGTATCGAAGATGACCAATTATCTCTAAAAAGTCCAACAGTGATTGAATTCTTTTCAACAGTACAAAGTCAATCAAATACTGTGAGGTCAAAATGCACACTTTGATGCTTTAGCTCATCTAGCTACAACCGAAGATGTTGACTTCTTACGGGTGCTCCTAGTTGGAGTCCTTCTGTCCTCAAGCATGAAGCAAAATGATGTTATGATGACAATTGCCAAAGCACCAAGCTCTTGGATAAACCCAATCTTAGTCAATGATTACAAGCTCGGGCAGCCAAATACTACTTCCACGATGACATGTTGTGTAAAAGAGGGTTCTCAACCCTTCTTTTGAGATGCATTGATGGCAGCAACTATGATGCCATTCTGGAGGAAATCCACATGACACATTGTGGAAACCATGTCGGAGGGCTTTCTCTAGTTCAAAAAGCTCTCCAACAGGAGTTCTACTGGCCCACAATGAAGTAGGATGCTATCAACCTTGTTAGAAGGTAGGATAAATGTCAAAGGTTTGTGAAAATCTTGTGAGCTTTGCTAGCCTACCTGTGACATATGGTTAGCCCATGGCCCTCACGATCTGGGGCATGGACCTTATCGGGCCACTACCGCTAGCTCGTGGCAATTGTAAGCACGCAGTAGTGGCTATAGATTATTTCACTAAGTGGGCAGAGGCAAAAGAACTCACTAAAATCTCATCTATGAAGGTTAAAAGGTTTGTGTGGGGTAACATTATTTGTAGGTTTAGAGTCCCTCAATAGATTATAACTAATAATGGGACCCAATTTATTAGCAATCAGTTCATCAAGTTCTGTAATGATCTAAAAATCATGAAAAGCTTCTCAGTCGTAGATCATCTGTAGGCCAATGGGCAAGTTGAAGGCATCAACAAGATTATTAAATGAATCTTGAAGGCAAAGTTGGAGGCCAAGAAGGGAGCATGGATGGACAAACTACCAAAGGTGTTGTGGGCTTATAGAACCATAGTATGCACCACCACAAGAGAAATCCCTTCTCGATGGTATATGGGTGTGAAGCAATGATTCCTCCAAAACTTGAAGTGGCATCTCAATGAAAAGTCACTTTCAATCCAGAAGATAATGGCCAACTACTCGCTATGAACCTAGATCTTATAGAAGAAATGAGGGAGAAAGCCCACATCAGAATTGTGACCTACCAACAGCATGTCGCGAGGTATTACAATTGAAAAGTGTGAGCTTGAAGTTATAAGCCTGGCTATCTCGTCTTGTGTCTTGTCCTTCCAAAAGCGTATAAAGCTAACAAAGGGGCCCTGGGGCCAAATTGGGAAGGCCCATACATAATCAAGAGAGTTATCAGTGATGGAGCTTATCATTTGGTAGATGTAGAAGGAATGGAGTTTCCTTGGGCTTGGAACGCTAAGCATCTTTGTCGATATTATCAATGAAGCCCCCTATTGTTTGTAAAAATTAGTAAGCACAAATATTCATGTAATTCTTTGAATTTTTATGTGTATGAAATAAAGGCTTTAACAAAGTCCTATGCAAGAAGCAATGTATTATGTAAAAAGTGTTTGTTAAAGTGATTCATCAAATTTTCATTCTCACACCAAAGTTTATCATTTTGCATATTCGAATATGAAAATTGAAGAAAAGCAAGAGTTCATTTGATCCTTAGTAGAATACGTTAATACAAAGTTTAAGAGTTACTTCACAAAATTCAAAAGGAAAGTAAAAAGTACAAGGCTTATAGCCTTAGGAGTCGAAGCATTAGGGATCAGACCTTCTTGAGGCTGGGGACCTAGGAGAGGAGCATCAGGGATGTCCACTGCTAGAGTACTAATAGCTTCAGCGATCTGGGAATCACCTTCCCTTCGGGTAATGCCTCTAACAGGAAAGGCTTCAACGCCAGAATCCACATCCTTCCTGGAAGAGCTAGTCCAAGTAGCCCTCATTTTGTAGCATTCAATAGCCTTGATGGCTTGCTAGTTGGAGAAGGAGAAATCCAGCTTCGAGTGTTGCTCCCACAGAGTGTAAAATTAAGAAGGCAACACAAGTCTTGGTTTCTGCCTTCTTTATTAACGAAGCGGTCTCCACCCTAACCTTGGTGACCTCATCTTTTGCAAGAGTGACCTCCCTCTTGATTGTCTCCAACTCCTTTTTAATGGCCTCAGCTTGCTGCTCTGCTATTTTGGCTTGTTGCTCCACAGATCCAATCTACTGCTTTGCGACCTCAACCAATCTCAGTGCTAGCACGGCTTGATGAGTAGACAACTCCAAGTCAATCTTTGCCTTGGCCAGGTCATTGGTTGTTAGGCCAAGATTCACTATAGCAGACTCATGATCCGCCTCTATGTAGGATAAGGTAGCCTCAGCATTCTTAACCTTCTCTTTCAAATTTAGCACCTCGACAGAGGCAGCAACCAGCTTACTCTCAATGTCCTCCTTCTCCTTGTCATGGGCTAGGACTACTTCATCTATTTTCATCATTGTAAGCAAACCCTAAAAAGTCAAGGCCAAGTTAGATTACGGAACAAGCAAAAGAACCAAAGTGAAAAGACTTCACTTACCACTAGGTTATGGCAAGCTGCATAGCCCACTAGTCTTCCAAAGGTGAACTCCTTGGCCTCTAACACTTGAATCCTATTACAGAACCCCAAAATTGTGTTAATGTTATTGAGGAGAGCCTCAATATACTCCTTTATCTTAAAGGCCGATTTAGTCGATAACTCCACGACCTTAGCCTTTGATGTAGCTCGTTTCTGAGGAGCAACCTTTTTCTTCCCTTTCTCCACCCTTCGTCTTTTAGCAGAAAGGTCGAAAGGGGTGGCGACCTTAATTTCAACTGCCACCTCAGGCTGAGAGGTAGGAGTTGGCTCTTGTGAAGGTACGATCGCCAAAGCCAAGGGTTCACTTTCAGTAGTGAGGGCTATGACCACATTGAGGTCCAAAGAGATCTCCTCATTATCAGATAGTGGCAACCTTAGAATGAGCTTCAACACCTTGTTGTAATCTGCAAAGTTGGCTGGGTGAACTGGTATTGCTGGACGGATGCCTATATCCCTAGTAACTTCGATGCCTTGGGCTGGAGCAAGCTTACAGAAGTAAAGGAGGTCCTCATCAAAATGAAAGTCATTTTCGAGCTCGTTCAAAGCAACAAACCAATCTAGGACTCCTAGCTCTTCAGCTTGCAGAGTTAGCTTCCTGCTAGTCTTGTCTACAAAATAAGACAAGTTAGAATCAGAAGTAGATGAGGATAAATTATTAAGCTTTCGACTTTAAGCTTGCTTACTAGGAGTAACGACAAATCTAAAGTTTTTGAGATCACGTAGGGAGGCGCATGAGATGTAAAACCAATGGGTTCTGTAATGCCCTACATTAGATTTCCCTTTGCCATCCCTTCACGGTAGGATCTTCTTATGCATTATCGGCCGAACCATGAGGTAATAGAGCTTGTCTAACATGGTCACACACCTAAGGCTAAACAAATAACATAGAACTTTAGCTGAAGGTGGTGGAAGACCATTGCCTAAGTAAATCAGCACTAGGGAAATGAGCTAGGTGTAAGAATTGGGAGTGAGCTGAGTTGGGCTAAGTCTCACTTTGTTCAGAAAATTGACAATAAAAGGGTGTATCAAAAATCTAAGTCCCGCAACGAGGAGCAAGAAACTAATAGCAATGAACCTCAGATGCAGATAGGCTACATAGTCATTCGGAGAAGGTATCATGAGGTTGCATCCCCTGGGGAGCCAATACGTACGAATTGTGGCCTGAAGCTCACAAAAACGAACAGATGAAACATATAGACAAAACACGTGATGACCAGGTCATGAGCCTATAGCAACCTCCTAGACCCTAACAGGATCAAGCCAAGTGGCAAAATCCCTAGCGACCTTCCCACTCTTTGAGATTGTTTCACAAGATGTCGTATCAACCTCACGTTCCAGGCCGAGGAGCTGAGTTTGTCATCTTCATTCCTACTTTGGTGATGGTGGCATCCTTGACCTGCACCTATCTACAAAAAGGGAAAAGACTGATCAAGTTGTTACAACTAGACCCTACCTAAACCCTAAAACTAAGGCTAATAGCTTCCTATGCAGCAAGCCATAAACACTCTAAACCACCTAGTTATGACGGGAACTCCAGCAGACGAGAAGAAACTCTACGATCGAATCATGAAATCAAGAGTCCACTAATGGAATCAACTAAATAAAACCAAACCAGACAAAAAAGAAAATCCACAAACAATTAACCTCAACTGGCTAATGCTCTCATACCACAAACAAAGGCAGATAAACCTCAAGCTACAGAAAAAAAAATCTAGAAACAGCAAAGTGAAGGAAAAATTACCATAGCTAATTGAAGTAGAAAATTTGAGGCCACACATAAGGATGCTTTTCAGTGAGTAGAAACCAAGACAACGCTAGTGGCAATGAAGGACGGAATGTGGTTGCAGCGGTTGTTTGAGGAAATGCGCAGAGAGAGCTTTGAAACTTCATGTTTGAAATGGCAAGTAAGGGGGAAGAGAGAAGCCCTTTCAACTTTTAAGGCACACTTCATAATCGTCAGATCTAAGAACCCATCAGCTGCCCACGATCTGATTGTTCAGTGAAAGCTAGCAGTCGACTGACAGCAGTAGTGTGCATGTGTGCCCAAGGTAGGAGAAATCATGATGGCCTAGTTGTAGGAAACTGAATAGTCACTTACAGAGCCAACAAAAGCATGCCAAATAGCTCATGGAATTGCAAATTGTGAGCAGTAGGTCATGACTCCGAACACTTAAACCTCGTGTCCAAGGAGTGCTAGCCATGCACCAAACCCTTACGTGAGCCGCATCCAAAAAATACCTCAAGCAATAAACTCTTATACAGATAACTCAAACCTCTAAGGAGTGCTAGCCATACGCCAAACCCTTGCGTAACTCATGTCTGAGAAGTGCCTAAAGCACTAAACTCTTGCCCAAACAACTTAAACCTCACATCCAAGGAGTGCTAGCCATACGCCAAACCCTTGTGTGAGCTACATCCAAGAAGTGCCTCAAGCACCAAACTCTTGCGTGGATAACTCAAACCTTGCATCCAAGAAGTGCTAGTCACGCACCAAACTTTTGCATGAGCTACGTCCAAGAAGTGCCTCAAGCACTAAACTCTTGTGTAGATAATATCGAAGCCATGTCCAAGAAGTGCCAACGGCACTAAACTCTTGCATGGATTAAAGTTGTCTCATGCAACCCGTCAAGACCTTATGTCCAAAAAGTGTTGTAGAACCAAACTCTTGAGTAAGCTAAGATGCACCTATACGACCTATGTAGATATTTCACCTTGTATCAGTGAAAGCATTCTAATGCTCTAGTGCTCGAGCTCATGTATAATAAAGGCATAGTGCTCAATTCCGTTGCTGACTTAAATGAACCGACATGATTGATTGATCACCCAAATATGGCATATATCTTTTTAAAGTCATAGTTTATTAACTAGAGTCCTTTTTTGCATTAGTTTAATATCACTTGAGCCTAATTGGCTTAGTGAGCACTCACCTTATCTAATGACTTTTGAGTTATGATTTGTAGGGACTAATGTTGCCAGCAGCAATCTGTGAAATCATTATGATGGCATAGTCAAGAGGAACAATAAATGGCAAAATTTCATTACAAAACCTCCTTCAATGAGGTGAAACTACATAAAGGATTGAGAATGTAAGATGAAACAAGCCTACAACTGACTAAGGAAAGGCTAAATGCCAACAAGTTTGTAAGGAAAATAACGTCAGGCATAGGCAAAAAGGCTACACAAGTTTTCCCTAGTCATCCTAAGTGAAGAAAGCATCCTTCAGTTTTATCAAGTTGCCTAGAGACCCAAAGACGCTCGGCACCACCAGACAAAAGGATAATGGAACCTGGTTGAGAAGACTGAGTCGTAATGAGCCACAAGACCAACAAACAAATTAGATAGTTTCAGCTCCTCTACCCAAGCCTCCTCTAAAGCCGGAAGCTCTTCCCTCTGCCCTGCAACTCCTAGTCCCAGCCAGAAATTAAGCAATTAGCTCGCTAGAGGACAAAAGAACAAAAAAGGAGGAGCTAAACTTGTTAGCTCCCATAGGAGGGTGTGAACAAGTTCTTAGAGTTCCTATGGAAGAATATCCTATGAGAACCATGTGCAGCAGACCATTCATGCCCTGCAGTCTCATGTAGAAAACCATACATGTATTAAAACATGAAGATGGAGGCCAAAGCCTTAGAAGTATGAGAGGATCATCCAATGTGCTCATTTGGGTACTTTGTGAAGAAAGGAAGAGGATTTCCCATTCGTTATATAGATGAGCTTGACTTCAAAGGATCTAGAAAATATCTGACCGTACCAAATCGAATAGTCCATAACAAAGTGAGGCTATCACGCCAACAGCTAGAGAGCATCTATGATGGGAGGCATAGCTTGGTACAGATGAAGTGAGAGACTGAGACTCAAAATGACAATACAACAGACTATAAGCAAAAACTTTTGACTAAATAGCAAACTGTAGATGAAAGACTTGATAATGCTATAGACTGTGAGTAAGGAAATTACTAGAAGAGTATAAGTCCCAATCCCCAGGATGAACTGAGAGTTGGGGGGTTTGATGTTATAAGTATTTTCTGGTTTACTCGAAATAGATTGGCCAAGGCCTAATAAGAAGCAGAGCCCAGCTGAAAAGGAGGCCCAGATCACTTGACGATTGAGGTTGCTTAGTAGGGTACCAGCTCGCTACCCATAAACTAAGGACACATGGCGAGGTCGATATGCAAACCTAGCTCCCTAAGGAAGGCGCCAGCTTGTTGAGTAGAGCATAGTGCCTATACCATCCTCCAGTAGACTCATTCTAGATGGATCCAATGACAAGACTAGTCCATAACAAGCAGGTCGCCCAATGCTGGCCCAGGTCACTAAGATAGTGAACTGGGCACTAGTACGGAAGTCTAGTCATCAATTGAGGGCATTTCTTCCTAACCGATAGGTCATCCTCCAAAACCGACACATTAGCTCCTAACAATCCAATAATGATTTGCCTAGCATTTATTACCAGATGCCAAGCATTTATTGCCCGATGTGGCGAAAATAATCATTATGATTATTTGTTAAATTACATTTATAACCCCCCTCTTCTCTAAATAGGGGAAGAGACCACTGTAAAAAATAGTGAAAAATTTTTATGTAGACACTCTGTCGGAATAACAACATAGCACTGTATCTCCATTGAACTACACGAAAAATCTTCATAAAAAAAAAGCTAATACAACTCAGCATAGACATAGGGGTCGATTGGCTTTAGCCGAACCACGATAAAAGCTTATGGTATTTGCTATTCTCCAACTTGTTCTCCTTCTTTCTTTCCCATTAGCTCATATTGTTAACTTGCAATTTGGGGTAATGCTAAACTTTCACTTGTTGACCGGATTTTACCATCAACAATGGTTATGATTAGAAAGATAGAAATCTTTGATTAATAGTTTCTTGTTTTTTATGCATATTTTGCAAGGATACTTTTTAGATTTATGTATGTATCAAGCAAACTCGTTATGATGTTAAAAGAATGTTGAGATATATCAAAATCACTTTGGCTTATGACATATGGTTTTAGCATAATAAATGTCATAAATTAGTCAGACATGTTGATAGTGATTGGGTTGGTCCCATTGATTATATAAAGAGAACATCTGATTGTGCATTTTTTCTTGATTCAGCATGTTCTCATGGAAATCTAAGAAGCAAAGTGTTATTTCTCAATCTATTAGTGAAGGAGAATTTATTTCGTTATCTGGTGATGTTAATCAAGTTATTTATTTGACTTAGAAAAAATTGAAAGGATTTGCGACAGCAGTCATAAAAGGATTAAACTATGATTTATTATGAAAACAAATTACCAATTTATATGGTGAAGCATTCTGTTAATCATGCCATAACCAAACACATGAAGATCTAATATTGTTTTGTTCATGATAATAAAAATGAAAAGGAGATTTTTTTTGTTTATTGTTGCACCAACAATTGAATCACTAAATTCTTCACTAAAGCACTTCTAAAACTAAGATTTAAATTTTTTACCATTTTTTTTTGTGAGTCAAGCAAAACCATCAAGAAGAAGAAGAGCATGAAAGTGTAATACTTTTATTGTCATGTGACTTTTAAATATGTTTTAATTGTGTAATTATCTATTTAATTATGTAGCTTGGTTGAGATGTAAGGTAGAAATGTTCGCCTTGTGTCAGATTTTTTCTTTCCTTTGGCCTTGTCTTTGATGGAATGTATGTTGAAAACAAAAGGAATATTCTATCTTTGGGTAAACAACTCTAAGCTCTTTATGTATTTCAAGTATGTCATATTTTAAAAGTTGTGTGCTCTCTTCTCTGATGTCTGAAGCATGACCATTGTGGATTTTGTGTGAGCTGACTTCCTACCCTCTCTAAGAAATTTGTCTTCACTTTTTTTTTTTCATTTAAAAAACAACATTATTTTTGCTACATGATTCAACCAATATGTACATAACATTCATAGAAGTTTCTTTTCTATACATTTGACCCCACCAAACTCAATTAATCGATAAGTTTAGGATTTCAGGTTTAACTGTGTCTAAAGAATGATAACTAGACTAATTCCTCTTTTAAAATGATAAAAATAAATAAAAATTTAATTTATTTGGAATTGAATTCATTTATAAAAAGTTGTTTATTAATCCAATTTTAAAATAATTGAATCACAATTTTTTAGTCGATTCTAAAAGAGGGATAAATTGTAAGCAAAATTATCAATACAATTGCATGCAATTAGAATACTGAAAAATTAAACACATACCTGTTGAGGCCATGATCAAATATACTCAGGAGAACAAATCCCTTCTTGATCTGCAATCTACATAGGTAAATGGCTAAGATCTTCCTCTATAGCTCACACTATCATCAAGCATGCTCTGAATGGGGAGAGGAGCTCAGATAGACTAACAATCACTAGAGTACAGAAGGGACCTAGCCAATATATTAACCCTAGGGCCCTCCTATCATGGGCTTTAGGGTTAAGGCCCGCACTATTAGACCCACACCAATTATCCACAAATGTCCTATCCCAATGCATGTGGATCACCTTAATAGTTTAATGGGCTATCTTTTACATCCACTTATAAATTATGTTTTAGCCTGTTTATTTCTATGAAACAAAATCACAATTATTTGCAACCCACTAAAAGAATTATAAAAAATAATTCTTACATTTTCCCACTTAGGCAAAAAATAATTGTGTTACTTTTAATAAAACATTTATTTTGAAAATGACTCCTAGGCTAATAACTTATTCCTAAAATCTGGCCACAATTTTAGGATAACACAATCTAAAATGTGATATCTAAATATGACTCCGCCTAACTAAAAATCAAGTGACACTGAATCATGATAGTTAATACACCCCTTATTGATACATGATCAATCTATGGTTACAAATGTCATTGATTCTGTTAGCTAGTCATTGTTGTGGAGTGTAGCAAGAAAATAGTATGCTAATATGGTCCAATGGCAATGATACTATTTTCATTATCAGTCATTACAATTTCTCTCTCAAATGATCACTTTTAAAGCTAGAGAAATTGTATGGTTCATGGAGAACCATCATGCCTCAAACTCCAATATGGTGTCAACCATGAGCACGGTGGTCCCAACGACACCAAGTTTCAAAATTGTATGATTCATGGAGAACTATCATGCCTCAAACTCCAATATGGCATCAACCACGAGCACGGTGGTCTAAACGATGTCGAGTTTCAAAATTCAACAATGGAAATACAAAATTATTTGTAAGAAAACAATAATATGAGTAATGTATTTTTAATTGCTTATAAAATCATTTATATGTCAACTTAGCATTAAAATGTCCAATGATCACAATCTAACATGATGACCAAAAGGACATCATTAACAAGCCTCCCACTAACCAAGTACATCAAAAGAACTCACAATGCCCATATTTCCACGTGCTTTTTAAACACTATGGGCCTGAGCCTGTTGGTTAAGGGATCAGCCAGCATGGAATCTGTGTCGATGTGCTTAACTTTTATACTTTTGTTCTTCACAAGATCCCTTACAGTCAGGTACTTCAATTCTAGATGCTTCAAATCATTGGTAGCCTTATTATTCTTAGTGTAAAACATTACAGCACTGTTATCATAGTAAATCCTCAGTGGCCTAGCAATGGACTTCACAATCCAAAGTCTTGTCACCAAATTTCTCAACCAAATAGTGTGAGTAGCAACATAACTAGCAATAAACTCTACTTGCATAGTAGAAAAGGCAACCAGTGTTTGTTTCTTGCTTTTCTAGGATATCGCACCTCTAGCCATCATTAAAAAATAGCCTAAGGTTGATTTCCTGTCATCAGGGCACCCAACAAGATCTGAGTCAGTATACCCCACTATTTCTAATTCATTGACTCTTCTGTAGACAAGCATGTAGTCTTTAGTCCTTTGTAAATACCTCATTACTTTCTTAGCAGTTGTCTAGTGATCTCAACCAGGATTAGACTGGTATCTTCCCAAAATGCCAACTATGAAAGCAATGTCAAGCCTAGTGCTCACATAAGCATGCATCAAGCTCCCCAATGCACTAGTAAAAGGTTTATTTTTCATTTCTACTTTCTTAAGCTCATTTTTAGGACACTAATCTTTGTTGAACTTATCACCTTTAATGACTAGAACGGGTTTACAATTATGCATGTTGAATCTCTCCAAGACTCAATTAATGTAAGCCTTCTGAGACAATCCAGGCATACCAACTGATTTGTCTCTGTGAATCTAAATCCCCAACATAAAAGATGCTTCTCTGAGATCTTTCATATCAAAGAATTGTGTGAACATATGCTTGGTCTCATGAAGCAAACTAAGGTCATTTCTGTTAAGCAAAATGTCATCCATATACAAAATGAGAAAAATGAACTTGCTCCCACTGACCTTAAGGTATATACACTGATCAACCCTATTTTCTTCAAAACCTAAGGAAGTTATCGATAACACAATATTTCATGCATTTATTTGTCCTTATACTTAGCATTTTAAGGTCCAAAATTGCTTGTTTCTAGCTGTGTTAAGGTGTATTTATAGTGTGATGTCAATTGGATTCATTTTACAAAATTCTGCATAATTTGCCATTTTGAGCCATTTCTGTAATCTGGCTATATCTTAAGCTACACTTATCCAATTGATGTGATACTTGTCTTCAAGAAAGCTAAGAGATAGACCTACAACTTTCATGAAGACTACAAAAGCTGAATCACACAATTGGTCATCCAAAATTCGAGCTCAAGTCAGAATCAGAATACTATCTTAGCCCTATCTAGGCACCCTGACCTCCGAGTATTCAACAAGCCATTCCTTGAGCTATAGAGGTCCAAATGAGGTGAAACAAATCCCAAATGGAAGCTAACACATAAATCCACATTTCTTATGAAGACTTCCTATGCTTAAATGATCCAATTAGGCATCAAAACTGAGCTGTAATTCATAGGTAGAGATGCTACAAAAATGGGCTCTGCAGAATTGGACTTTCAAGGCCCCAATTAACATGGATCTTAAGCCCATTGCACCATCTCTTGATCCAACTTGCACTCAGCCAGATGGAGACACAAAAGAGAGAAGAAAAGGTGGAAAAGCAGTATACAAAATAGGCAGCACACAATGGTAGCAGTAGACTACACTAGCTACACCATCATTGCCTACTCCCTACTAGTAGTTGACTCCTTCCTTTTACTTGGGTGAAACCATTTTGGCTGAGAGCTTTTAGTCCAGTTTTTAGCTTAATTTTTAGTGTAGTTTAGCTATTTTTTTTGTGGGAGGTAGAGAGCAAGATTTTGCTCCCCTCTTTTCTATATTTTTTTAGCCTCCATGGAAAGCTAATCTCGTAACCATCCAAGGGTTGACACTTGAAGATGAATATGGAGATCTTGTTCCTTCATTTTGGCATCCAATTGCTGGTCACTTCTTTCCTTTTTCCTCTCTATTTTTATTGAAAAATCTGACTTAAATGGATCCATTTGATTTAGATATTGATATGGTTATTGAGATTTTGATAATCACTTTAGAAGAGGATAGGAAAACTAAGTAATGCATTGAGATCTTGATGGATTGCTTGTGGCTGAGTTTTGCATAAA
>JANHAO010016686.1:0-14264 GCA_026873985.1 Saraca asoca
ATATATGAGTGCTAAATTACTTTATTCATATTTCAATTTATATGATTATTTTTTAATTATGTCATGTGTGAATATTTGCATATGAAATGTCATAGAGGTTCTAGAAAAGGAGGTAAAGGATAATGGTCAAAAAGACGAGGTTCCTTCACAATTCCCCTAATAGTAATTTGTCTACAATTGCCAGCCAGAGCCCCCTGCCATTATTCCTCTTGGCTACACTTTCATGCTCACACCGAGACCAAAATTTAGCTAGATGAAGCCATTTGCATAAGCTCCGATGTAGACATAGTTACGGTAGCAACAGCTCCTGTCCCTAAAGATATCTAGGACATCTTTAGAGATGGCACCTCAATATTTAAGAGCGACATTTGCCTCTAGACACCTTTCACTCCTTAAGGTATCTATACTTGGTCTCGGGGAGACCATTATACCGTATAGAATGAGATATGTATTCCTGATTAATTTCTTAATCATATTTATTTTTATTTGTTGATTATGAACTTTATTTTTAACATTTCTAATTTATTTTTTAATTTCTTAATGTTGTTTATTTTTATTGATTAATTAGGTTTTTCTAGACCCACGAGCTGATAGGCACCATACACAACATTGTTATAAACAAGTATGAATGGTCTATATGGAAGATTATTCTGGAGCCCACCTATAGGATGTTATGGGCTAAAGTTTGTTCCTTTTTTAAATTGTTTGCTAACGATTTGGTGTTTTTGCTTTTTTTAATTGCATAAGTATTAGAAGTAGAACCATTCTTATGAGAAAGATATATAGAAGAACTTTAGCCATAAGGATTCTAACAAAATGAAAGATATAATGGATTATATGTAGAAGAAAAGGGCAGCACAACTCAGTTGGATAAGGGACAAGGTGTAGGAAGGCCTTTTCAAATATTGGGAGAAACCTAAATTCAAGTCCAAGTTCAAGCAACATAAAAGGAACAAAGCCTTAGATGCAACTAGATAAGGTTCCTCCCTGCATACAAGTAGATCCATCCCCGTATCAGAGCATCGACTGCATATGATAATGTTATTTTAACTTAATGTTATTTATATTCATGAAAATTTTCATGTTATGCAAATACGTGAGACTAGGGTCGAGCCGGCCATAAACAACTTGTTCTATTACACCCACACCCAAAAAAACAGCCAATGGGTCTCGTATTGAGCTGTACAGTCCTATATAAGCAAGTTTTCTTAACTTGTATTTTTTTATTAATGCATTCTATATTTTGTAGTAAAAATATTACATTAATAATATCAAGTAATTAATTATTTTAATTTGCAAGATAATTTCAACAAAATAGAAGAGGACTTAGTGTAGATCTAAGTGTAGAGAGGTGAGGGTTTTAGGGACACAACTAGTGATATAGGAGGGCCATATGATCATAATTTATGGGTAAACAATATCTGTGGAACCTAGAAGGGATAGGTCTACGAGTTGAGGTCCATGGCTACAATAGGGAGAGTTGCATCGGCCGTTGCAGCTCACACTAAGAGCATGTCACAAGCTACACTAGACCAGCTCATGTGCACTATAATTGAGATGCAACAGTAGATGTAAGAGATTTTTTTTGGATAAGGCACTTCATGCAAACTCAACAGCAACAATAGAATCAGACTCTGTCACCTCTTCTTCCACCTCATCTTTATTCATACTATCACTAACCCCCTACTTACTATTAGACGCCTCATCCATACCATGTATCCATCATCGCCATTACAACTATCTCAACCTACGATTTGACCACCACTTCAGTAATAGATGCAAGAGATTTTTGCTCCGACGAAGTACCTCATGCAGACTCAATAGCAACAATATAGTCAAACCCTATCACCTCTTCCTCTACTTTATTCCCATTTATACTACCACTAACCCCTACCTATTACTAGTCACCTCTTCCCTACATGTATCCAATATCGCCATCGCAGCTATCTCGATCGACAGTCCAATCACCACCAATTAGAGGTCCAACACAACCGCAACAACATGATGCTATCTGAGATCCAAAGACCAATGATCAGTTCTTCTCCAATGATTTAAGATTGTAATTGTATTTTTATATTTTTATTTGAATAATATATTTCATATAATAATTTGAATAATACAATTTATAAATTATTTTACTAATTTTATGTACTTATAGTTATTCATGTACATTGTATACTAATTTTTTTATTATAATTAAATATTAATTTTTAAAAATTAAAATATTAAAATTACTTTTTAATACCAAATGCAAAATATTTTAATAAAAATTTAAAAATTAAATTTTATAAAATTATATCAAATATAATTTTTAAAAATTATCTTTTTATCAATGGATTTGTGACGAATTTATCAATCAATTTATGAAAGGCTTTCCAACAAATAAAAAGAGAAAAAATTATACAAAAAAATCGTTGCCTCAAAATCCATAAAAAAAAATAGTTTCTGACACTTTTCTGACCATAATCTTATTAACAATCACGTTTTGTCGTGCTTTTTTTTAGTGGCTTTTTTTTTCTCGACCATAAATTGTTGTAAAAGTTAGTTGTGATATGTACGAGTTCTTTGAAATTTTTATCATTTTATTAAATTTAGAAAAAAAATTATTAAACCTGTGGTTAATATTTTAAAACTTTTTTTAATGTGTGATTTAATTCAGGCTACTTAATTTTATTTATTTTTTTATAATTGTTCATATTTTCTTTTACTTAACATTATATTAGTTGTTTAATATAATTTTGTTTATAAAGTAGGTCACATTAAATGCTATAAAGTAATTTTATGTATATTTATTCCTTAAAATGAGAAAATAAGAATATTATTTATGAATCTTAATTCTTATCTTATTTAGCTAAAAATAGTTTAGTTTATATTAAATTTTTATATTAACGTAACATTCGTAAAAATATTATAAAAATAGTTCTATCTTTTATTTTATAGTCTTTGTAATAACTTATTCTCGATGAGATTTCATGTTAACGTATCAACATGCAAGTTTAACATGACTTTAAAGATAATGTGTACAAATTGAACAAGATCCAGTTGGTTAATTTTAGTGATGATCTGCCTTTCGACAAGACATATAATAAGGGGAAGAGATCTTTGAATGAGCTGAAAGATGGAGCAAGAATCATAAATGAATTTAGAATATCATAGATTCCAAGTAGAAGAGTATATTTCATGAAATTTTACTAATTTGATGGTGTTTAAACATATACAGTGGCGTAAGATTTCCTTTTCTTTATTACTCTTCCGTTTTATCAACATTAAAATATTAGCAATTAATCCCCACCGTTAAAAAATTATATGCAGTTCATTCATATAAAAGTTTAGGAGGATGGTTAGTAAACATCTTTTTAATCAATTTTTAGTTGATTTAAGAGATTTTAATTTATTATTAAATAAATTATTTTGAATATTTAAAAAATAATTGTTTAGATCAATTTTTTAATCCTTAAAAAATTTAATTTTAAAAAATTAAGGAATTCAATTTTTTAAATTAGTTATTTAATATTTAAGATGAAAAAAATAATATTACCCTTCATCAATCTAATTTTTGGCACCATTGTTCTTGAATTATAAATATTTATTTCTCAAAAGAAAATCTAACAAATAGTAAATTATAATTATTTATTTTTAAAAATTTAATAAATATAATCAGTTATAATTCTTTATTTTTTTAAGAAAATCTAATAAATAATAAATTATAATCATTTATTTTAAAAAAATTAATAAATATAATAAATTAAAATTATTTATTTCTTAAAAAAATTTCATGAATAATAAATTATAATATTTTTTATAAGTAATATTTTAAAATTTAAAATATTATTAAATTAAAATAACATTTAAATAAATGATAAAATATATATTTATATATTATTTTATATATAAATAAATAATTTTATTAAATATTTTTTTATAAATAATTAATATTATCAATTAATTAAATCAACTAAAATATTCAACTAAATCGTCATCACCCATGGCCTATAAGTGTATTGAGATGTCCTTTCCCCATGGCTACGTCTATCAAATTTCCATCTTTTATTACTCATAACTCCTTGGGCACCAATGTATCATAGAGGGTAGGTCAATTTTTCAAGATATAACCTA
Organism: Saraca asoca; assembly: GCA_026873985.1. Taxonomy (NCBI): domain Eukaryota; kingdom Viridiplantae; phylum Streptophyta; class Magnoliopsida; order Fabales; family Fabaceae; genus Saraca; species Saraca asoca. The sequence goes on from JANHAO010016686.1 coordinate 4,117, forward strand.
TCTAGTAAGAAACTTAAATGACCATAGAGGGTAGGCCTTGATGTAGCCTCCTTCAGTTTTTTTTTTTTTTTTTTTAATTTAAAACAGCATCTCTAACGAGTTTCCCTCATTTTCCTCGAACAAAGTACAGTGTACGAAGGAGGAAATAAATCTTGTAGAAATGTTAATTTCATTTTTGACTTTGAAATGTGAAAAGGTTCAGTTGGATGCTACATTTGCAGGGCCAGCAACATCTATTAATTAGCTGAATTATTATAACTGTTGCAACCCAACAGCCACTAAAGCTATTTTCTAATTTGGAATTAGCTAGTTTTGCTTTCGAGGAAATTTTAAAAACTCCCAAATTCCGACGTACATGTTATAAGTGGAGAACAGGAAAAAGGCGATGATCAATTGAACCACTGGGCCTTCATACATTCATTGCTCCCATTCATAAATACATACCGATGCGTGCACTTTATTCTCGAAATATGGGTGAAGTGTTTTGAATCAACAAACACTAACAAGATCCTCGAAACTTTTCATATCCGAGATTTCCTGCCTCATTTCTCTCTTAGATATTTTATGAGATCCAAGAAATGCAACCCAAGTTGGATATCATACAAGGAGTTTGATGAATACCATTGGATCCACGTCCCCCGTATACACCTTCTTAATCAACTAATTTGTTGAAAAAAAACGAAAAACAAGTTAGAGCATCATAGTCCAAATTAAATGTAATTGCTTTTCATAGAAACCATTCAAAAATGTTTAATCACTATTCAAATCAGTTTCATCCAACGGAGGTTTTTTCATTTGAATTAAATTTTATATGTATATTAAATGATTTATCATTTTTATTGTAAAAAAAATATATTATATATTCTTGAAATTTTCATTAAGTGAAAAATTATTTAATTAAATTTTAAAAACTTACAAATTACAATCCATTAACTTTAAATAAGTTATAAATTACATTCTCAAAATTTACAAAAAATTATGAAAATATTAATTGTCTATCAATTTCAATCTTAAACTAGTAAATGTGTTTTATAAACATTGTTAAAGTCAAATATTTTTTTCTCCTATAAGATACAAAATTACACCCGATATATTATTAGTTTTAATCATTCTCTAAACATAGATCATAAAACTCATATTTTGATGATAAAATATAACATTTGATTCGTGCCTTAAAGAAATAAATCTCTCATTAAAATATATACGACACATTTATTAGTTTAGAGTTAAAATTAATATAAAATTAACGTTTTTATAATTTTTTTCAAATTTTAAGGAGTAATTTATTACTTTTTAAAATTTAGGGATGTAATTTACAGATTTTTAAAATTTAAAAAAATAATTTATCATTTAATAAAATTTTAAGAATATAAAATATATCTTCCTCTTAAAAATTGATTTATGATGTCACTAATTCATGTGCAAGAGGAAAAAGATAGCAAACAAATTAAAATGGCTCTCCATCAATTAATATTATCAATATATTAAGTCTACAATTAACATAATACCCGAAAAAGATTCCCACAATTTAACGCGTCCTTAAAGGCTTAAACAAATTATTATCACTAAATTTTAGTCATAATGATCCAGCAATTGTAAGTTAAACACGCCCTAAGATCACATAGAAAAGTGGTTAGGTTAACTTAATAAAAAAGAGAACTAGGACTTCACAATCAAACATGAGAGGCTCGTGGTGATGTTAAAGTGAAGGAGATTGTGATCACTTGTCAAGAAAGGAGAGTGATGAAGGAGCAGCAAGTAGTGGTAGCACTAACAAGGTGACCAGTGAATCAATGCCGCGCAATTAATGGGTAGTAATATTGCCATGCCCTACCAGTTCGGTGGTACATGTGCCAATATAACAAAGCCAAGATGTAAAAATATCTGATTAGTTATCAATTAAAAACTATTATAGATGATTAAATATTGATTGAATTAGAAGTATTTGATAAAATTAATTATTAATTTAATTTATAAATATAAAATAATATATTAATATTAATAGATATTTAAAATAAATTAATTTATTTTTATTTTAAAATTAAATTATATTAATATAGATGAGATATTTAAAATAAAAATATAATTTGAAATTAAAATAGAAATAAATATCTTAATTTATTTAATTAATTAATCATATTTTATGATATCATATATTTACTTATTTTTTATTTATTTATGTTAAATTAATTGATATAGATTAAATATGTAATTAATCAAAAGAAGAAGTGAGTTTTTAAACCCAAAGAGAAGTGGTAAATTGAAAAAAAAAAAATTGATAACCCTTTCTTGAGAAGCTATACTTTACTTTATGAAATTTCTCAAAACAGAATTTTTTTTTTCTTTTTTCAAAAGGTTAGTTCACCCCCATAGCAAAACTAGAAAAAAAAAATAATAATAATAAGAGGCTAAAATATAATTGATTATGAATCTAGACGAAAAATTTTGAGGAGTTAAGTATGTGAAAATGTAAAAATTTTAAAAATAATACAGGAAAAATTTTACCGCACATCTTTAAAATATAAAAATGAAATTTTTAACTAGGATAAAAAGTAAAAAGTTAACTTTAGTATATCATTCTTACTCCAAATTAACTTTTTCTTCTTTTTTTTTAATTTTCATTTTCATATGCCCATTAGAATGTCACATTACACCACCAAAATGACAATCTTTGGTCCCCAAATCATAATCTGTCTATCTCATTTATGCTGGTAAGATATATAACATGGAACCTGCGATAAAACGAAAGTTACAAGGAGAATTATATAACCTAAATGCTCATTTTCATTCCTCACGGATACAGTATATATCAATTTAATCCTTCAAATAATTTTTTATCAATTTAATTTTTGAATTATTTAATTATGTTCAATCATATTCATCAACGAATTTTAACATTATTTATTCATTAAATTATTCAATGATACTCAATCAAATCTATTTAATATTTTATAATGACAGAATAAATAAATTTTTAACATAAATATATGACAAGACTGTCATTTGACATGTTATGTCAGTAAATTAATAAATAAATTATCAATTATTCAAAAAATTTTGAAAGGTAAATTAAGAGAACAACTGAACTGGACCGAATCAAATTATTCAATAACTAAAATGATATTAATATTCTTTGAAAAACTAAATTAATCAAATCAAATTATTGAAAAACAAAAATAAATGCTTAATCAAAATTATATTTTAAGTTGTGTGATAACTCTTTTGTTAGGATCTAAGTTAAATGTAAATGGTGCTCTTAATATGTTAGGAGAGTTGATTTAATCAAAGGGCATGCCAATTCAGCTCAGCCTTAAACCAAACAAATATAAAATTTGTGATAGTATGCAATGCACAAGTATACTTCCAAGCTTTTATCAATGAAATTATTTTTTATACTTATTATATCAATTTTGTATAGAATATTTTATAAGAAATTTGATTTTATATGACAGATTATATTTCATTTATTCCTTTTTATACGTTGTTTAAAGTAAATTAGTGAAACAAAAAAAAAATCTTTTTATATGCCATTTGAAGTAAACTAATAAAGCATAAATCAAGGGACAACTAAACAGTGTCAATTGGACAAAAAAAATAATTGTGTTTTACAAAATTACCTTTCACTGAAGAGTTAAATAATAAAATAAGACAGACAAATATAGAAGAAAATTAATGCGTCTTGACTTTTTAAAATAACAAAAATTAAAAAATCTAAAGTGACAGTCAAGAAAATAGAAAAAAATAAATAAAAATCATAAAATCTCCTAATATGTATCATGTATTATCAACATGGAATAAAAAATTTACCTTTTTTTTTAATTTTTCATTTTAGGACATATGACAAAAATACGATGAAAAAGAGGGAAAAGATAATAGGCGAAAAAAAATATATGCAATGCGAATTGCGGATAAGCCACGTAATGATGGTTGCCAGATCTCAAAGCAACCAGGACACGTGGCAATATCTACTTGGTCTGCAAAAATCGGCGGGTGTACAATAGCAGAGTTGATTCCTTCCACTTTCCCTTTCTATGTCAAAAGAAAAATAAAAGAGGGAGACGAAGATAAGCTTCGATGCGCGAAGCAGATAAAAGAATTCAGACACCCGAGACAGGACCCGTTTTCGTAATCTCAGAAATTCGGCCCCTCATAATAAAAAAATCCCTGAGCATTCCCGATACCCTCGCATTAAATCCACCTCTTCCCTGATCCCTTGCTTGGCTGCCGTTACTGCTACATATACTTCAATTCTCTGTTTCTCGTCCTGCTTCGCTTTGTACTTTGTACTGTCGTCTATGGCGGTTTCTGATACGGTGGTTGGGAACTTGACGACGATCTACGTGGCAGTCATCGCGGGCATCAAGGCCTACGGTCTCGTCTTCGGGAGAAGCTTCGGCGGCGCCTTTGTTCTGATTGCGTCCACGACGGTGGTGGGTCTCATCTTGATCGCAACGCTGACGTGGGACGTATCCCGTAAAGCCACGTATGCGCTCACGCGCGATCATATTCATGGTCATGCCCATGAGATGTGCAAGGGCGGTATCTGCTGGCACGGCGTGGCGGTGCGTTCGCCGGCGTCTCAGGTCCGGTTCAGGCTTCCGCAGCAGATTCCTTACGGCGCTTTGTAAATAAATTTGTAAAAAAGGAAAAAAGGGGAGGGTTTTTCTTTGCCTGTGTAAGGTATACAAAGATTCATGTGTTGGGTTTATGTGGGTGTTTCGGTGCTTAGGTTTAAGGTGGTTTTTTGAATTTCGAGGTTTACCCAAAAAGGGGACTGAGATGTTTGTTGTTTTGATTGAGAGTGATGATATCATAGATGATTGTAAAATATTAACAAGAAGTTGGAGATTGATGTGCATAAATAAAGAAGAGAGATGTACATTGGTTTTGCTTGATCTTAAAGAAGTTTTTCATGTTGATGTTAATTTTGAGAGAAGAAAGGGTATTACCAGGAGACTTGGCTTCTGGCGGTTAAGGGTCTGTTTGGAATTGGACCTGTGATGGGATAACACAAGGCCAGGGACGAGATGTGGTTTTGTTTGTTAGGAGATGAATTGGTCTTTGACGAGGCCGGTTAGCTCAGACTCGGATAAGATAAGTATTACAGATCATTTCTCAATATCCAGAGCTCCTGTACAAGCTTAGATTAGTGTGTAAGGTAGGCGAATGAGGAAGCGAGGGGCTCCGTACAAACAAGAAAAAAACACTGGTGAATTGCTGATGCAGAGTCCAAGTGAAATCTTCTTACTCGTCTTATTACACTTGACTGGTGCTTGATTGGTTGTTCCAAAAGTGGAAGATTTTTCCCTCCTTCGTTTTCCTTTCAATTGGTACAATTCCAATACTTATCCATGCAACATCCAATTACTTATTACCCCTTAAAAGAACCCAGGAAACAATCATTACATTTTTAATTTTAGGCCATCTCAGTAGTTTGAAGACCAGTTAGTCTACATGGTGTAATGATGTGTAGCTTCAACAATACACGGAAGGTCTGTTGTTAATGTATAAAAAAAATCTTATGTTATATATATATATATATATATAAATATATATCTTGAAAATTCTAATTCTCACCACCATTCTAAGGGATAGACAATGTGACAGAATTTTCTTGAGTCAAATAAATATCATGCTGGAGATCTTTTCATTTTAAATCAATCTCTATACCCTGTAACAAGTTCGAAAACACATCTTTCAGTCATTTTATTTGAATTGACTTTCGACTTGTCTGAATAAACAGATGAACCAGAAATTATCATTAAGCTCATGCCCACGATTTAAAAAATGTGAATTAGCTTCATGCCTGCTAATTGCACTCACAAGTCAAATAACAAAACCTAAGAAAATTCTAGTTGATCCCCGTGCGTCATCCACCTTTCACACGCCCCGTGGGGACAATAACCAGTTCAACAAGAACCTAGGCTCTTTGTTTTTTGTTTTATTCCTAATATGTAAAAACTAGGAGTTGTCAACATAATATAAATTTCCACGAGACTAGGTACAAACTATAATTTAATCCTAAGCACACACCATCATATATCAGCAATATCTCCTTTTGTGTGTGTATTAGATTTATACATGCAAGACTTCGAAGGGAAAATTGGTGTTTTGCCGTTTTTTCTTTTGCTCTTTTTCTAAATAGAAACATACTATTATCCAATCTTCTATATCATTTTTTTTTCCAAAAACCAATCTAAAGGGAGTATTTATTGAGTTTAGGGACCAATTCTGGTTTATTTTTTAATCAACATCGCTGACTTAGTACCCGTGAGCCCCTTCAATGAACCACGTTGCACAACACACATTGAATGCAAACCAATTATCAGATCCGAGTTTTAAACACGGACACAGGTTAGAGTTAATAACATAATCACAACTTAGGACATGGACAGCGCTTGCAAGAATATGTTCTGATCACAAGCCACTAGATTCGTTGGTTCCTATATATATATATATATATATATATCGGTATTTTATTGTCTCTGACATTTGTTGATAGATAATTGTGGGAACTAGAGATTTGTACCATATAAATGACACAAACGATAAGGAAAAATTAGATCAAATGCCGTCAAACTAAGATGCGTGGTCGTCACATTGTAAGTTTGGGACGTGGGAATGTTTCAGATTGTAAAACACTAAAAATCCAGTGAATATCATGACCCAATATGGACAAAAACAGAAGCTTATAATATGAAAAAGAAACTTCATAGACAAGGTTATGCCAGTCTCTCTTGAAAATGGAATTGAGGAGACCTATGCCTGAGTTGGCTAAGAAAATGAGAAGATCCATTGGTATGTATTGGCAGATTAACAATATAAGGCTCGTAAAAGAGTTAACCAGAAAACTTTGAACAGAGTTTGTCATCTTCTTTCCTTGCTTTGTACAGGTTATTACCTTGTGTTATGAAAACTCACTAAAAACCCACTCATGTTCCTGCCATATGCCCAAGTGCCACTGAGACAACGAAAGAGGGAATACTATGCCTAAATTTCTTTTGACATATAAAATAAGATATTACAGCCACTTGTACCAAGACTTCTCTGCTTGATCTAACCACCTATGAAACTTAAGGGAAGATAAAACCAAAAAAATAAAAAATAAAAAGAGAACCCTAACTTTTCCCCTTTGCCAATCAATCCCATGAATAATAAATATTACACCGATCATTCTCCAGCTTTATTGAGTTCTGATTTTTCTACTAAAGGAAGCCACTGGGCTGACCTACTCTTGCGGATCATTTTAAGGTAATATAAGCATCAATTGGTAGGCTATATTTATGAACAGATTAGAAGAGAGGAAAAAGCATAAATTAGAAGTTACTTCCATGGAGGTTGTGGATGCTTGTAGTTCATGGGGTAGGTTTCCCACCCACTGTCTGGCTCCTTTCTTTTGCCGCCAACCCCAGAACTTGAGGGTTGTGGAATAGTCCTTACATGTTCCTCCACAGCCCTGCTCTGACCAGGAAAGAAAAACTGTCTTGCAGTTAACGCATCTCTATTTCCACCATCAACCATAAAGCCAGAATTCAGGTCGAAGTTTGGACGTGAGGATGCAAGAGTGCTTATACCAAGCTGTGCACCACTCATATTCATGACAAATGGAGGCTGCGAGTAAGATGACAGTACAGTCGAGGAAGATCCCACCACTTGAGGCACAACTGGAGCTCCTCTTGAGTCCATCATGTATGAAACTGTGGCACCTGACCCATACATGGCTGACGAAAAGGACAACGTCGGTGCTGGTGTCAGTCCATTATAGGCAAAACCAGGAGGAGGATTGTAGGATACCGTGGGGCTGATCCCTAAGAAACCACCTGCTCTAGACATTGTAAGATCCACTGCAGGCTCGATTGCCTTGCCATTTGGCAAAGACATATTTTGAGGACCAGATTCTCTTCTGCTGACTTCCACCTTAGCACCCAAGATAGAGATGACCGGAGAATCTGATTTAGAACCCCCATATACATCAATAATATGAGGGGACTTAGTGGGCGCATGGTCCAAAAAATCAGTTTCATTCAAATCAATGTTCCTCACAGAAGGCTGCATTGATGATGATGAAGATGCAGGTGATGAGTTCCAATGGCCATTTCTGCTGTAAAAGAGCTGTCCCTCTGTCCTCTGTTGTGAAGGTTGGGCATCACCATCATCACCAATACTGTTCAGATCCAAGTCAAGCCCCCCTGATCTTTTAGGACTTGGTTCCACTGATGATTGAGCAGAAGGGAGGCCCGCTGATTCAGCAATTTGTTTTCCCACTCCATCTTCACCTTCAGCCACATTCAGATCAAAATCAAGGCAATCTTGCCTCTGCTTGGAATTATCAGAGTTTCCACTAACAGAAAAATTCTTCTCACTATCAGAATTTTTACGAGGTGAAGCAGGACGAAAGGCGCTGGTGGCAGCAGACCCTTTCCATCCAAGCGTCCCCTCAAACAATGGGGTGACAGGCAACCCAGGAGTTGCTGCAGGCTTTGAAGCAGACACAACTGGTATTGGTGTTGACATAGCATTTATAGTGCCATCCATGTCATCGGACCCAACTTCTTCATTGAGATCAAAAGCACATGCACTTTTATCTGAATTACCTCCAAACTCTTGAGCAGCTTCAGTCACCTGTGAGCACTCCGCAGCAGGTGTACATTCTGGCTCAGCTTCAGTGTAGTCTGAAATACTTGCATGCTCCTCCCCTTCAGAATCTGAGTCAGCAGATTGACTTTGTCTGGAAGAGGCCTCCTTGGGTGGGACACTTGTGAGTGCATCCTCTTTTCCTACAGAATCTGGGCTGCCTGGTTTCCCGATTCCACCCCCTGAGATTTTTTCTGAAGAGCTATCACGTACTTCCCTCTCAACTTCCTGAGCAACTTGTCGTGCAACCTCTAAAGCATCAACTATACCATAATCAAGTTCAATGTCAGAATTCTTTTTGTCAATTATTTTAGGGCCTCTAGGAACCTTTCCTTGTCTAACAGAATCAGAACCATCTGAGGTATCCTTGCCTTCCCTACTACTGTTCCCCTTACCTTCCTTCAATGTCCTAATGTATTCTGTATTACGAAAAGATACCTCCAGAACCTCAGGTTTCCCCAAGTTACTGCCACTGATGAGTAATGAGTTCGGTAATGAATTAGAACAACAGTCATCATCCTTTCCTGCAGTCTTAAAAATTAGTGGACTGCTAGAATTTATAGCTCTAATTTCATCTGCCCCACTCTTTCCATCAGATGCAGGTGTCCTCACACCAATTACTTTATGATAGACACCATCTTCATTGTTGTCCAACTCCACATTATGTTGTAAAGCATCTTCTTTAACAGAGTCCTGTTCTTTTGCTTCATTAGCAGCCAAAGAAACAGGTCCAGGCTCCGGATTTGTGGATGTAGAAGATGTCTCTGGTGCTCCTAGCTTTTCTGCAGGATCATCCACCTCCTGCTCCTGCTTCTCCTTTTTAGTTAAGTCATTCAACTTACAAACATCCGATTGAACTTCAATACTGCCTTGCCTTGCAACAGAAAAGCTACAGGTCCCACCTGAAGTGGGCACAGCTGCAGGGCATGAAGGCAATACTTCTTTCATGGGAGCAGCTTCTGGAACAGAAGTTGAAACATTAGCAAGATGCTCTGGTGATCTATCTTTGGCATCTGAACAATCCAAACTTGCTGGGGAGTGGAGTTGATTATTAGAATTCTGTATTTGTACACTATCAACCCTTTCTGGGTGAAGACTATCTGCACTTCTCAATGGCGACTTCTCCCTGCAAACAAGTCCTGACATATGATCATTGCCATTCCCAGCTTCATTCAAAACAGATGCCAGACTTTCCTCCTTGACTTTCTCAATGGCAACTTCTCCCTGCAAACAAGGATCAGCATCACCATTTCCGCCCACCTTCCAGCTGTCAAACAAGGCTCTTGCTCTATCCTGGATCCTAGAACTAGGATGGCCAAGAAGATTTTTCACGGTTACCCAAACTCCTGATGACATTGACTTCTCACTATCTAGATGCAGCTTTTCAACTGCTCTTAACAGTGCAGTAATTGATTCTTCAATGAATCCGTCATTTGTGTCAACACAAGCATTTTGGGCATCATTCAACCACCTATTTATGAACCAAAGTCCATCTAATTGAATAAAAAGATCAA
>JANHAO010016687.1:0-14263 GCA_026873985.1 Saraca asoca
GTTACAAAATAAAATTGAGAAAAATTGTGATTGCTAATTGCAATTTAGAATCATTGATTCATCTTGTTTACAGGGTGTACAATGGCACAAGTTTTACAAGAGGATTCTCACTTCACGCAGAAGAAGAGCTCTACAGGTTAAAAGATATACTCTCTAATAGTCATTGTGAGCTACAAATGGACTTATGTATTTCTCTTATAGTGGAGTTCTGTATTTTTGGTTGTGTGTGTGTTTTGTTTATAGCCACTTATCTTTTTGGCTTGAACAACATTTCAGAAAATACAAAACTAACTTCAAAAGATATACTTCATATATAACACGTATTCTTATTCTGATCAAATAAAATAAAAATATTGTTTTAAGATTATTCTTATTCAAAGGATATATATATATATATATATATAATTTTCATAAAAGAGTCACACCAAATAAAGATATTTTTTATAGAAACATTTCATTTGCATATATATAAATAAAGAATATTCATATCACTTGTATATCTTATGATTGACAAAATAAATAGGACATTTTCTGTCATCTTAATATTTTATGACTATAAACATAAGTAAATAAAATTATTTCCATGAAAGATGTTTTCTATCAAAACAAATAGACCCTAAGAGAGAACTACTTTCCCCTTATTTGGTTGTTTAGAAAATTTTCAAAAGTCCCTTATATTAGAGAAACACGAAATAGTAAGTAGTAGAGGGTACTAGAGGGCTTTGAAAGATTAGTGATAAACCGCCAATCTCTTTCCCTTCTTAATCAAAACTATCAAACAAAAAGATGATTATAACCACCCATCCTTCTCTTTTTCCCCCATTCTTTTTCCCCCCATTGTCTCTCATCCAAACATAGCATAAAAGTTAGAACATGAAGAAGAGGAATTATTAGTTGGGCACTTCATAACTGGTTACATTTAAATATTGTCATTCATATGTTGATAACTATTAATGTGGATCCAAAAAATTTTATGAGCCAAAGGCAAGCCAACTTGAAAAATTTTAAATGGCTTAACCTTTCAATAATATTTAATGCATATATTCTCACTTTAATTAATTTGTATCAATTAATATTTCAATTAATTAACCTAGGTTGATTATGAAAAACATATAAGTAGGCAATCACAATTGATATGTTTTGCATATTCAAATCCTATAAGAAACAAAATAGAATTTGCTAATATAAGTTTAAGCTAGAAAACTAAGTTTGAAATATATATTTATGTTTAACACATAAATTTAAGTTTAAAATTTCTTATAATTAAACATAATATTTGCTAATTTGTTTAAAAGAGAAATTACATTGGATTTTTAATGCCACGCCCTGATTCATGGAACATGACTGGCGTAGGAAGTCACCATCAGGAAACCTCCTACAAGTCTTACCATGCAAAAATAACATACAATTAAACCAATACACATCTAAAAATGCATATATCCATTTTAATGAAAATCCAGTAGAACCTCTTTTGTTTTCTAGATATATGGGCACAAGGCTTATATACACAAAAAAGGGCTAAATGCCTATCATATCCTGTATAATAACAGAGCAATATGCAATGACCTAGACTATACAATTTATATCCTATTGGGCATCTTGCAATCCTATCAACTGGCAGATTTTACACCAGAGTTGTACCTTAAATCTTCGCTGGGTGTAATCCACTAGGTCAAAGAGTAGAATCGGAACCAAGAAGGTACGAGGCAACTGAAGGAATATCTTCTGACTTTGACAAATATGAAAAAGAAAGGAGTGAGTTTCATAGAAACTTAGTAAGTAAACAATTCCATGATCACCCAAAAATCCCATTTAAAAACCATGCTCAAAAGTATAAATATAAATATAACCGTGTAGGTATGCTTACCCGTTTGCAACCATAATCTCAATACACATTTAAAAACTACCATTTCGTAAGAAAATTAAGTAAATAAAAATATGATGTTCAATTGCATAAAGGTAAACATAAAAGAATACTACTATAGAAAATACATTCACCAGGATATAAATATAAAGGAAAACCATTAAACTTTTTAAAATCTCATTAAAACTCAATATAGTAAAACATACAACTGGATTCCCAATGAATAATTACAAAAGGTAACCATCATAATATAACATAATCATTGTCATAAGTCATCCAACACGTCTATCGGATGCTCATAAATAATCTATATGTCTCATTAGACTTCCATCCTTATCCACTCATACTTAGGGAATTAACATATTCCCAAATGCACTTGAAGGTTACCACCTAATTTTTTAGTGGATCCAGTATCTTAATCATATTCAAAACAGATCATATAGCATAACGATTTGTATACAGGTAAGCAGCATTCATCAAATATACAGAAACCTGTTAATGCATTTTCATGTTCATTCATCATATAGAAAAGTAGTATCATCAATTTCAATATCATAAAGTAAGATGGAAATACATAATTTTAACATGGCAAATTTTTTCATGTACACATGCCACATAAAAATATATTTTCAAAACCACTTCAAAATATAGAAAAATCCCATTATTTAAAAGAATTTGTATTATTCCATATAATAAAATTATTCTATATTTACACATGGGATCATTAAGTGAAGAGGATTGTCCACTCACCTTAACACTTCTTAGAATAGCCTAATTGCTCCCTAAAGATTGCTAAATCTGCTTGCTTAGAGAAACTAAGTTCTTAGCTTAGGAAAATCGGCTAGAATCCAAATTTCTTAATGTTGGTGTACTTAATCCTTTAGTAGAAGTTTCATTGAAGCAAGACAATACACAAATAACAAGAAATTTTTAGCTTTTCTCAATTTTGTAGAGTGAGGGTTTCAACTAACCTTTCTTGAATACTTGATGTAAGTATGCTATAAAATAAATCTTTTATTCTAGAATTACTCACCACTGTCTAAAGTGCAGATGGGGAGCTCGTCACCAGCCAAATAGTCATCGACAAGCCCAGATCGAAGGCTAGCCAAACTACACTAGTGGAGGAAGAAAGCAAACTACTGTGAGCTGAAACAGTGTAAGAGGGCTGATCGAAGGAAGGAAAGGAAAGAAGAAGTTACTTGAAAGCTCATGAAGCAGTGCTAGACCAAAAGGAATTAGCTCACCGGAGAATGCAACCATAGCAGGGAAGCTTTGATTGAGTTGGAGCATATATCAGAAAGAAAAGAAGTGCTGGAGAAGGTGACCAGAGGAAGACCAGTAGCCAGGCCTTGTTGGATGGCAGTAAATCAAGAAGCAAAAGATTAGCTAATGGACGCTCAGCAAAGAGGAAGAAGCTTCAAGAGAAGAAACCAGCCTGTTAGGGAAATATATACTGAAATGGAAATGGGGCAAATTGTAATTTGACCCCATGACTTTTTACTGACTTCAAATAGGCCCCCCAAAAAATTAGAAATTACATTCCGGCCTCAATGAACTTTTAAACTTTTTCACTTTAGTCTCTCAGTAATATTTTTTTTTAGGTATTTCAAATTCTTCCCCCATCAACAAAATTCATCCTTGAATTTTAGGAACATAGTCATAAGGAGTCAAGGTCCATACCAACGCATCACTCAAATAGTTAGGGGTATCTATACATCATGAGGGACCTTTACCAGACCTCCAAGGACATTCTGATTCATATACTAAGCCGAGCACAACTACCCTATCTGATATAATATTCATCACACTGGGATTTCTTTTCCACTCAAGCTGGCAACCATAGCCTATGCAAGATAACACAACAATAGTCTGACTCATACAAGGTAGTTGTGTTTGTGAGGTTGGCTAAGGCTAGGGAAGTTTGATAGTCTAATCATCTAGGAATCGCAATAGAATGGTAGTTTGTGATTGATCTTGGTCAGCAATGCTACTAATGAATGGAATGGACTTACAAAAATCTTTATCACTACAGTCCCATGGGAAGCCATTAAATAGGTGACCAGAATAGGGTAACTAAAAATCATAGTTTAGGGAGTACTGCAACTGATAAGACTGGTTGGAGTAGCTAGATGTAGCTCGTATGTAATTGCTAAGGGAGAAAGGCCTACTCCTACATTAGAAGGCTAAGATTTCAAGCAACACCAAGTGCCTAGGTGATTGTCCTGTAGTAGGACTAAACGACTGAACAGCTAGGCACTCGTGCTCTTTAACTAGAATAAGCTAATCAGTGAGTGACTTCACCCAGTTGAATTGAGAGGATTGGTTAGAAAAAAAAAAGATTAATTAGAGAAGTCGGTCTTACCAAAAATAAGGAAGTAACTGAATGGAGTAGCGTAAGACTATACGGTCTAAGCAGGATAGATTTCCACCACCTTGCCTCGACAAGCATATCCAGCATGAATATTATTTTCTACTTTTTTCACATCAACATCCGCCATCCTTTTCAACAATTTATCATATGCAAACAAGTTGGGTTGATCCATATTCCTATTCTCCCTAAAAGAGATTCCTGGGACCCATGGTTTATAGGCCTACCATACTTTCATTGCGCCATGCTAATTGCTTAAACTCTTTTACGAGGAAAATACCTTTTAATTACAGCATGCCCTAATTATCACTAGGGCCAACTATATTAACATCATGTGATGAGAGTTTTGAATCACCAAACAAAGTCATCTTACCCTCTAGAGATGACCCCAGTATATGTGAATCCTTTAACATATCAAGTAGTCACATTTCATATCTCTTGCAGTATTTGTCAACCTATTGTCTCCCAAGGCTTTTGACTCTAACCACTGCATTTCTCAGCAATAAGTTGACATAAAGCCTCAATCTTCTAAACACTTGAATTAGCAGAGGTAGAGGCCGAGAAGGAATCAAAACTACACTAATACTTCCAATATATTGATTGGTATCAGTATTGCTTACAGTTGTAGAAGATATAAGATGTGCAAGAAGTAGGGGATGTGGCAATAAAATTAATGGTACAGGAGCCCATAATGCTTCTCAATGAAGGAGACCATTAGAAAGAAGTGTTAATGAGGGTAGAATATGATGATTTTGGAACCATAAATTTAAAGAATGATATGAATCCTATCTAGCACTAGAGAATGTATAAAACATCATGTTGTTCTCATGTAATAGGAGAGGAGGATGAGTTACATAATGCTAACTTAGATTTCGTATCACAGTAGGTGAAACTTGAAAACTAAGATTTTAAGGATCTATTGAAGATGCGGCCAATGATCGATATAGATAGGCACGATCACCTAGTAGATCACCATGATAAGAGTCAGCAATAGGAGTATATTGGATAAGTAGTAGTGGATGACCCAGCTGAAATGAAGGAGAGGTGATGGAATTTATGGGCATTGCTGATATGTAACCTACATGGGTGTCTGAGGACCCCATCTAAATTTAGGACCATTATCCACCTAATTACACCTCTCATGTAGGTCGACTCAAAGCTAATGTTCAATAAACTCTGGTAGTGTAGAAATAAATTTGCATAGAACTCAATCATCATTATTTTCATCCTCAATCCAAGCCTCCAAATAGTTCCCCAGTTAAAGGTTCATGTTTTTGGTCATTCCCGCTAACAATCAGTGATTTCGTATCAAATAACCAACTCTAGAGTTCATATTGACCTATAAGGATCTAGAATTAGTATTCTATAATTGGATCTTAGAAAGTAAAAGTGAAATCAGGGAGTAACAAAATAGGCCTATAAACCTTAAGTAAGAATGGTTATATGGCTCAGATACATTTGGTTAAGTTTTGATATCCTACGTGAAAGGACAAAAGGTTCCTGGCTACACTTCTTTATGTGCAACCCTATCTTGGCCCCAAGTTCTACCTCGATTTCGAGGTAATGATATTAAAGAAAATAGTTCATAAGAAACTCTTTTGGGTACTTCTTTAGATTGGCATCTAATAGGAGCCAAAGATCTAGTTCTGGACAACATCTCTTTTTATTAAGCAGAAGAATTGTTTAGGCGATATTCAGATGTCTTTATGTATGCAAATAGGAATATAAGATGTAGGGAATATAGAGATTTTTCAACATATCCATGGTGTGGTAATTAACATATCTTTATTCATGTGTCGTGCTCTCGAACATACTAACATGAACTCGATATGTCTATCCCATCTTGACAGTTGGAGACCTCTATCACACACCTAAACCCTAGACCATGCTCTGATACCAATAAGTGACTCAAAGCTATTATAAAGATGTAATTGAAATAAGGGCGAAAGGAAAGAAGATTGATATGGTTTTTGGAAGAGAGTCGCGACCTATGGGCTTAACTGGGGTCAGCCACAACCTGGATCCTCATAAAGTAGATATTGAAAAGAAGACTGGCCCGATAGAAGAACTCGAGGGTATTTAAGTCAGTGAGGAAAATGTTGAAGATGCCTCAAACAAGGAAGGAATCTATCCCCAAACATAAAAGCAGAGCTAATTAAGTTTCTTAAAGCAAACCTTGATATCTTTGCCAGAAATCATGAAGACATAGCTAGAATTGACTAAAAATTTATGTCATATAAACTGAATATTGATCCTCACTATAAACCAATTCGCAAGAAGCGAAGGCCAATAATCGCTAAACACTACATAGCTTTAAAAGAAGAAATGGATAAACTTTTGACTAACAAGTTTATCCGTGAAGCCAATTACCCAACCTGGGTAGCCAATCCTATGTTCGTTAAGAAAAAGAATAAGAAGTGGAGAACTTGTATTGACTTCAATGACCTCAATAAAACAAGTCCTAAGGATAACTTTCCTCTTCCTAGAATTGACCAACTTGTAGATGTAACAACTGGTCATCAACTTCTTAGTTTCATGGATGCTTATTTAGGCTATAATCAAATTCCTATGCACCCACAAGATGAGAAGCATACCTCATTCATTACTGATCGTGGCCTATACTGCTATAAGGTCATGCCTTTCGAACTGAAGATCATAAAAGTGTCCTACCAATGGATAGTCAACATGATGTTTGAAGAACAGATTGGAAAAACTATGGAGGTGTATGTGGACGATATGCTGATAAAGTCTAAACAAGTTATCAACCATGTATGTGATCTGGGAGAGATGTTCCAAATCTTGAGAAAATACCAATCGAAGTTAAATCTGCATAAATGTGTATTTGGGGTAGCTTTGGGAAAATTTCTCAAATTCATGGTGAACAATAGAGGAATTAAAGCAAATCCTGAGAAGATTAAAGATCTCATCGACATAAGATCCCATATCAGAGTGAAGGACATGTAGAGCTTACATGGCTAGATCATGGTGCTAAGTAGGTTTATCTCTAAGGCAATGGACAAATGCATTCCCTTCTTCAATGTCCTAAAGAAGGCAAGGAAGTTTAAATGCACACAACAATGCGAGGTCACATTTTAGCAGCTTAAATTGTACCTTGGGCAAGCTTCGCTTCTATCTAAACCAAAGGAGGGTAAGAAGTAAGTCATCTATCTAGGAGTATCGTAGTACACTCTTAGTGCGACTTTGATGTGAGAAGAAGGTAGAGCTCAGTTTCCTATTTATTACATAAGCAAAAGATTACTAGATGTTGAGACAAGGCATTCACCCATAGAGAAACTCGCCTACTACCTAGTAACTACGTCAAGGAAGTTATGACCTTACTTCTAGGCTCACAGCATAAAAATGCTTATATAATTCCCACTCAAACAAGTCTTGCAAAAAATGGATGCCTTAGGTCGTCTGTTCAAATGGGCAATTAAGTTAACTTAGTTTGACATTAAATATAAACCTAGACTGACAATCAAAAGGCAGGCTCTGGTAGACTTTATTGCTGAATTCACAAGGCCCATAGAAGAGGAAGTTGAAACTTCAAAAGCTCCATGTTAGGAACTATATGTTGACAAGTCATCAAGGAAACAAAAGGCTAGGGCAAGAGTACTTCTCATCGGTCCAGAGGGGCATAAATCCTCTGTGCATTAAGATTTGGCTTCCAAGCCATAAACAATGAAGTTAAGTACAAAGCATTATTGGTAGGACTGTGATTGGCAAGAGAAATGCGAGTTGAAAGATTGAAGATTTTTAGCGATTCATAACTTGTTGTCTGCCATGTACAGGAGAATACCAGACTACAGGGTCAAAAATGACCATCTATCTACAAAAAGTCTAGAAAGTACTTGGCTCATTACAGCAATATGAAGTCTGTCAGATACCATAAGCTTAGAATGTACAAGCTAATGCCTTAGCTTGCCTAGCCATGACCAAGGACGCTAACTTCCCTAGGGGTAATCCTAGTAGAATTTCTCTCGTTCCCAAGTATAGAATAGAAGGATGCCCTGATGATAGTTACCGAGGCACTAGGTTCCTGGATAACCTAATTCTAGACTATTTAGAAAATGATAAATTGCTAGAAAATAAGCTCAAGGCATGATGATTGCGAGTTCGAGCAACTAGATATTGCATATATGATAATATGCTGTATAAAAGAGGATTCTCAACTCCACTTCTAAGATGCATTGATGGCCTTGACTATCACACCATCCTAAAAGAAATCCATGGTAGCCATTGTGGAAATCATGCTGGAGGGTTATCTTTGGCTCAAAAAGCTCTCTAACAAGAATTCTATTGGTCCACAATGAAATAGAATGCTATCAATCTTATCAAAAAATGTGACAAATGTTAGAGATTCACAAAGATCCCATGAGTTCCACTGGCCTAACTATAGCAAATGGTTTGTCCATGCCCTTTGTGATATGGGGCATGGATCTGATAGGACCACTCCTTATAGCTCGTGAAAATTGTAAACATGTAGTAGTGGTTGTAGATTATTTTACCAAATGGGCAAAGGCAAAGGAACTAGCAGAGATCTCTTCTGCAAAGATTGAAAAATTTCTATGGAATAACATTATTTATAGATTTGGAGTCCCCTAATAGATCATAACTGGTAATAGAACCCAGTTCAACAACAAGTAGTTTATCAAATTTTGTAACAATCTCAAGATCATAAAAAGCTTCTCAGCTATAAACCATCCATAGGCTAATGGACAAGTAGAAACTGTCAATAAGATCATCAAATAGATCTTGAAGACAAAATCGAACGCCAAGAAAGGAGCATGGGTAGACAAACTGCAAAAGGTGCTCTAGGCTTACTGAACCATAGTTCATAGCACTACAGGAAAAACTTCTTTCTCAATGGTATATGGATATGAGGTAATAATCCCAGCAAAATTTGAAGTAGCATCACAATGAAAAATTACTTTCAATCCAGATGATAAAAACCAATTGCTTACCACAAATCTTGATCTTATAAAAGAGACAAGAGAAGCAGCTTGCCTCAGGGTCGTGACCTATCTACAATAACTCATGAGGTATTATAACAAAAAGGTCTAAGTTTGGCACTACAAAATTGATGATCTCGTATTGTGCCTCATCCTTCCAAGAGCATGCAAGGCTAATGAAGGGACCTTAAGTCTGAAGTGGGAGGGTCCGTACATCATTAAAAAAGTCGTAAGTAATGGAGCTTATCATCTTGCAAACATGGATGGAATAGAATTTCCTTGAGCTTGGAATGCAGAACACTTACGCCTTCATTATCAATGAATTCTTGTTCACCCTTATAATCTTATAAATTCATTTAGAAATTAATTAAAGCACCCTAAATTTTTCTTTGAATCATTTAATTTTTGCTTTGTGCTTATTAATTTTTGACAAAGTATTATACAGGAAGTGAACTATTTTCAGGAATAAAAAATCCATGATATTTTAGAACCTTATTCATCTGCAACACATACTAGTTCCTCACTATCAGCTAAAGAATCAAACTCATCAGCATTCCCCATCAGGTAATGGCAACATTTTTGAGCTGCAACCATCTACAATCAAGAAGAAAGAATGGTCAAGTCACTGAAAACAAACCATACCAAAGCACTAAAAGTAGGGAAATTTCCTATGCAGCAGGCCATACAATGCCTGGGGTCACTATACCTGAACCCAAACCTAGGGAAGCTCAACTAACAAACCTATTGGGTGACTAAACCTTGGGACAATAGAAAGCTAATAATCAACAATCCACGATTCTAAAATCAATAAGCAAAATCTCCAGCAACTAGCAAACATACATCCCCAAACCAAACAAATGAAATGGCAAAAACCCATATAGCAAAAGCATTCATGAAAAATAGAGACTTAGAACCTGAAGAAACTCACTGTATTAAAGGAATAAGACAGACTTTGAGGAAAGAACACTAGAGCAAAGTTAATTTCCAGAAATTCGAAGAATGTTGGTGCAGGCTTGATGAAATAGGAACGATGGCTATTTGTAAGCTTAAGGAACAAGGAAGGCAAAGCGTCAATTTTCAAAAGAAAAAGGAAAAAAAGGGTTTTTTTTTACCTTATATAACTCAGTAGCCTTATCGTTAGGTTTGGAGACTAGTCAACTGCCCTCGATCCAATGGTCCAACAAGTAACATGTGTCAGTTAATGCCACGCTGATAGTTATAAAGGCATGCATGCATTAAATGCACAATGATGGTATGGCCTGGCATAGGTAAAATGACAATACAGAAGTCCAAACAACAACATAGTGAATCATCAACTATCAACTTTTACCAACAAACTATAGCTCCCAGTCCGCAGATTGCACTGAGAGTTGGGGAGGGCTAATGTTATAAGTATTTTTTAGAACTATACATATGGATTAGTAAAAGCCCCATAAACAAGCCCAATAGGCAAAGGCCTAACTTAACTGGGATTGAGATCATTAAATCAGGACATCAGGTCATTAAACGCGAGCTTGAATCATTGGTCAAGGGTCAGGTGGCAACCTCAGGTCGTTAGGTTTAGTTCACAAATTACAGCACATTCGTTATGGAGGATGCTGGTCAACAGGGGTTCCTAGCAAAGACTCAACTCATCAAAGACAAGCTTTAGCCCGCAGATCGAAGTGTTCTTACAGTGGTTAAACCCGAGAATGAGACCAATTTGTATGGTTAACTTACAGACGTTAACTAACAAAAAAATCACTTGCGATTATTTTATTATTATTCTTTTCTTTTTTGGATTACAACTATAACACTCTAAACCTTCTAAATAGGGATTGAAATTATTGTACAAGAGAAGGAAAAAAAAGGATACAACAAAGATAAAAACTCTCTAAACAGCATACAGTAACTCTATAAACACATTTTTAGAAATATACTACGGTGAACGTAGGGGTCAAAAAATAACTTTAGCTGAACCATGTTAAAAGTCTCTAGTGTCCTCTTGCACTTATCTTTGTTGTTCTTCCTCTTCCTTTCCCTTTTCAATTAATTTGCAATTTGGGATTTCAAGAACACTCAATTGGCTACTGAATCTTGGGGTGAACCACATCAACATATACCATTTACGTATGACCATTTTGAGTCATGCAATTTTATTTATGAAGCTCATGGAAAGAGGTCAGACTTTGGAGGATAAAAGTTATCAAAATTTTGGCTATTTATTATAAATGCATACCTAAATTTCATATGAGGATGCAAATCTTCAACTATTCAGTGTAATGTTAGAATTTCTTTCCTTTTTTCCTTTTTTTTTTTAGCGGTTGTCACCCCAGCCAGTATTGTTGGCTCCTTGATGATTAAACTAGGAACTAATGGTGTTACTCCATAAATAAGAAATCATCATTTGTTAAAATGCATCATTACAATTAATAAGAATTTTCTGAATAATAATCATTACAATTAATAAGAATTTTCTGAATAATTATATTTTAATAAATTAAGAGGTGAAAATTAGTAAAAATAAAAATATTTATTCTTAAGTATTTCCCTTCAGATCTATAAAAGTTTATTTTTGTCATTTGACACAAAATATCTACAAAAGATAGAGTTGAAAAAAAATAATTTTTAAAAAATAAATTATTTTCATAATAATAAATTATATTTTTAAAGACATCTATTCAAAAATTAATTTTAGAATGACTTCTTATATCTTAGAATATAAAAATATTTTTCGCTTTTCTATCAAAACATTGAGACAAGTGTATTAAATGAGTATGACATAATTTCTTCTTACATTAACGTTGAAAAGTTTTAAACTTGAGACCTTCAAAATATTATCCAAGTTCTTGTTCACTGGATTATAATTGGTTACTCATGAAGAATAAAGAACCAACGTCGGACCATATAAATTGCCCCACTTGGTGACTCCATCAAGTTGTCTAAATTCATAGCTCAGGTACATGGATAGAAAAATTATTATAAAAAATTAATTGCAATTAAATTGATATATATATATATATATAATTTTTAATTGATCTATTTCTAATGGACAAGCAAACATCTCCAAGTCTCCATTTCTATTTGAACAACTCACCTTTCATATAAATATGTAAATCTAAACATAAAATTTCAACAATATCACCCATTAAAGAACAACTATTTGGCTTGGCATCACACATATATAGGATGCAAAATGGAAGAATGCAAGAGTGTGTTTAGAAGTGTTTTTGTTTTTTTGTTTTTAAAAATCATTTTTGAAAATAGTTTTAAGATGTTTTTAAAAATTATTTTTAATATAAGATTTTAGAATAAAATTTTTAAAACTGTTTTTAAAAACAGTTCTATCAAATAAGTTTTTTTATTTTAAAAATGATCTATTATTTTTAAAAACAGAAAATTATTTTTAAAAACAGTTACCAAACAAATCTCAATGCTTAGTACAAAATAGGATGCTTTCCAAATCACAGTGAAGCATGCAAATAAATACACTGCCATTGCAGTAGAAAATAACAGATTGATTGAAAGTTTATTCAGATAACCATCGTCAGTGCATTGCTTAACTGAATTTTTTCACTTGTATCTCAAAAGGCGGCTGTGTTTGAGGGATGCATTTTAGTTTCGGACAATTAATAATGTCGAATTTCTCGAGAGAACTGCATATAATGATCCCTTCACATACACTATTCAGTTGTGGGAGGCCCCGCAATGACACCGATTTCAAATTGGGGAGATGGATTGTTTCAACATTAGTGTGATCTAACAGTAAACACAACTCATCTCTGGAACTAAGATCATGATAATTGGCGCTCCTCCTTGTTGAAAATATCTCTTCCATTGACTTACATTTATCAACACTGATTTCCTCTAAGTTACGGAGTTGTGTTGACATCCCAAGTGTCAGCAGCTTCTCCATGCCATTGCATTGCCAAATTGTCAGCCTTTTAAGATGAGAAAATGGCAAGAATGATGATGCCATTTGGTTTTCCTTGCAAAGCATACTTAAGCTGTCTAATCCAAAAAGATCTAATTCATTGAGACCCTGGAGAGAGGAGCAGAGGATGCAATCATCAGATGAACAAAATAAGTATTCAAGCTGATCGCAACACTCAACATTGCATGCCGAAATACGTCATTCGTTGTTCTGCTGAATTGAAAAAGCGTCACATAGACTTTTCCATTGGTTGCAAAGACCTATTTTCAACACATCAATGGCAGTTGGGAGCAGGAGGGTGGAATGTTCCACAATATTAATGTTTACAATTTTATCACTGTCAATATCGTTTAAGTAATCATAGTAATCATCCACATCCATTGCATCTCCTCGAAAGTAAAGATAGTAACTTTTCATCAGTCCAGAATTAATTCTAGCATCTATAATTTGGACGCAAGCAATGAACTCTTCCCTATCCACAACTGTAGCAGCGATGTTTTCCAACATTTGTAGCCTTTCTAGATCTTGTGCTTTCATCACCGCAGTTCCTCCCAAATTAAGCCATCTAAGATTGGTGAGATTCTCAAAACCTAGAGGTACTTGAGTGATTGCAGTGCGAGCAAGGTCCAACCTCCTCAATTTTCTCAACTTTGCCAACGAAGGAATGTTACATAGTGATAAGCAACAAGCAAGCAACAAAACAGTGAGGCACTCCAAGTTGGAAATAGACTCTGGCAAAACCTCGATACACCTATTATATGACAAATCAAGTATCTTGAGAGCAGGCATGTTGGTGAAAAAGTTACCTGGAATTATTTTAAGAAAAGAGTTCTCACACATACGAAAAGTTGTGAGTTTTGGACATCCAAGTGACATGGCAAACGGAATTTCAGTTATTTTATCAATGCCTAAAGAGATTTTTTGTAAATCTTTCCATTCTTGCTCATCTGGTAACTCTTTCTTGTACATGTATCCATGACTCTCTTTTCCAATATTTACTGCCATGGCTAATACCAATCTGTGTAACCAAAGATCCTTGTCTATTGCTTCTAATAATAAGCTATTGTTTATTAGCTTATTCAATATACTGTGACCTTCATCAAGTTGTGCCTCAAAGCCCTGTTTTCCATTAATCAATCCCTCATCAACAAAATTTCTTATCAACT
>JANHAO010016688.1:0-14276 GCA_026873985.1 Saraca asoca
CAGATAGCCAATTGTGAGATTCAGCCTTGGAGGTCTTCATGAAGGTTGTAGAGCTATGTCTTAGATTTCCTACAAGATAAGAATCAAATTAATTGGACAATTGTAGCTCAAGTTACAGCTAGAATACAGAAACTACTTAACAAAGCCAAATAATGCAGAATTTTCCAAAATGATTCCAATTGACACCACACTATAAATATATAATAACACAGCTGAGATTAATAAGTTTGGATCTTAAAAATCTTAGTGAGGGGACAATTAAATGAGTAAAATATTTTGTTATTAGGCACAAGCTGTCTCTTTAGTGCTCGGTACTGCCTGATGAATTTCTATTAGCAATCTTCTCAACTACCAATCGAGCGAGCAGGGAGGCTTTTGAACCAAGCTCACAGTACACCTTCCAGTGTAGCTAGGAAAACTCGACATTTGACCAGGGGATTAGCCATTTGCAAGTCCATTTGAACATTGAACACATCCAGATGGTCATATGGATTAGAGTCCCCATTGTATAATGGAATCACGGGACCTTGAGCTTGAGGGGAAGGGTCCGAGCCTCGATCTCCTTAGAGAGTGGTGACCTTTCTTCAAAACAAGCTTGATCATTCGGAGCTCAAAGGAATTCCTCCATCTGGATCACTTTCTAAAATAACTCTTCAACTAATGGGTCTCGTGCCTTAGATTGCTAGCTAGAAGATTGCTGGTGTCTTTGGCCCTTATGGTCGCGAGAACTGCGACTTAGAGCTTGCTCTTGCGAGTAGCGAGTTGGGGAATTTTTCTGATTGACATTGCCCGAATGCCCAACTTGCTGCTACTGGTGAACATTCATAGGTACTATGATTACTTTAGCCTGCTTCTATACACCCTGCATCAGCGTTGTGACTACTTTGGTCAGTTCTCCCATCATGATTTCTAGTTTTTCCTAGTGTTGGAGCCAAATCTACACTCCATCGGTGCCATTGGCAATGACAGCTGAACAGAACTAGCTAGGGGAAAGCCAGTGATAGCACCAATGATAGAGGTAGTGGAGGAGTATATCATAGACACATGACCTTCTGGAAGATTAAACAGTGTGTTTGAAGCTCTGGTAGCTCTTTCTTTGGCCATTATAGTAGAAACAAACCAGAATAGATGAGATTCCCATAGACAGTGCCAAAATGTTAACGGTGGAATCTGGTTCTGGGCCAAACTCTAGCCAACGGAGGATTCTTTTGGGATCTCAAACTGTAATCTGGTTATAAGGCAATAAATGAACGAAGAAAGTGAGAAGAAAGGGAAGAGCAGTAGAAGACACAAAGCATTTTAATGTGGTTCGACCAAATTCGAATACAACCGAACCCTATTCCACGGTAATGTATTGGTCTAAAGATAATTTTTTATAGAGTTTCAGTATACTGGCCTCAATCTCTTTAACGTTCATCTCCTTCATTCTATTTATAGAGGAGAGGAGGTTACAAATGTAATTTTACATACAGTAAATCTAATACATCAAGTATTTAATGTACAAGATAGGATGGACAGACTAAATCCTATAAGTCAGCTTTCGCAGATTGTCTTCTGCAAGTGGCCCTGTGTGTCTGTTAGGCAATACATGGGCTGGTCTTCTACTTAACAAACTCTCGGGCAGTTGGTCGCTCCTCGTAGGCCAGAACCTTCAATCTGGGGGAGTTACTATCTTCTAAAGTAGTGAGGTCAAGCTCGATCTTGCTGCAGTGAGCTCGAGCAGAGGAGGTCGCTAGTGATGCAAGCTGGAGACTGAGCGCTTTGAGTGTCCTGCGAGTTGAATTCTTGCTATGCTCAGGCCACTTGCCAGCCCATTAAGGATGATCCAAATTTCACATATAACATATTAAATAGTCAAGAATTAGTAATTTCAAATATAGAACAAAAAATACATAATTGGGGTATACCTAAAGTACCCACTAATCAAATTTATCAAAAAGGAACTTTTAATGCTTTTCAAGATTATATTATCAAAACTTGAGAAAAAATTTTAAGCAAAGATAAAACTTATGATACAATACCCCTTCTTTCAAAAGATCTAATAGATTAACATAGAAAATATTATAATTATTTACATATAGGATTAATTCAAGTAACAGCAAAACTACTCCATAGATTAGGGATAGATACTCCTATCCTGATAGTATTAAGAGATACAAGAGCAATATCTTTCAAAAATTCAATATTAGCTTGTCTACAATCTAATCTTCATAATGGCCCAATTTATTTCAATTGTTTTCCAAATTATACAGTAGCCCTTAATGATCCAATAATCAAAAACTTCCTAAGTTTGATTATCAAAACCAAAGAAGGAATTTGGATAGATGGAACCAGACATGTAGATATAATATTTAGAATTCATTATAAAGTTTTAAAAACTAATGTCAATATTAAAGCTTTAAGAGCTTCCCCTAGAGGAGAAACTCTACTTATAGAAGCCAATAGTCAAAACTCTTCAATATTAACCCCAAAACTTCTCAAACATGATCACATTTCTTTCATAGAAGAATGGAATTTACCTTAAAAAGTTGAAGAAAGTTCAACAATTAGTCAAATAGTAGAAAGCCCTTCAAGAGATGTATCTTTAAGATTCAAAAGAATTCCAAGATTTGACACTCATACAAGATGTTCAACTTCCTCTAGTTTTACCCCTAGAAATTCAATAGATTTAGCCTCGACAGTAGATTTAGATTTACGACAAAATTTAGAAGAAAAATTATCAAACTTCAAGGAATTAAGTATAATAAAAATATTCTAGAATCTCAATATAAAGTAGAAACTACTTCAATACAAGAACCTACCTCACCTACATACTCAAAAATGCAAAATCAACTTAATATGCTCAAAAAACCTTTTGAATTAAGAAAAGATTTACTTAATCAAGATTTTTTCTTTGAGAAAAATAAAGAAACAAGAGAATGATATTTTTCAAGATTTTCAAAAAATAAAATCATGTTAAAAGACTTATATATAAAAGAACTTACATACTTAGAAAAACATATATATTTCTTCGATTGATTCGAAGACTATTGTCAAAAATATAATATAGAAAATCCTTTTATCAAAAAAGAAAATTCTCAATAGAAATTAGAAAATTCAAAAAAACAAAAAACAAAAATCCCTATAGAAAATGACAATAGGCCACTTTCTGTAATTATTCAAGAAAAATTGGATAATTTGGAAAGTAGTCCATTAAAATCACTAGCTAACTTGTCAAAAGATAAAGATAAAGCTAAAAAACAAAATCCTATCAAAATTAATAATTTGCCTACTTTATTAAAAGCAGAAATCAATTTGTCAAAAGAAGAATCTACTTTATCAAAAGAGTCAAAAGAAGGTGTCACTTTGTCAGAAGAAAATAGTACCCTAGAAAATCCTAAACAAATAGACAAAAATAGCTTGCCAATAATTCAAAGATAGAAATGACTAAAGAAGATGAAGATATAAAGCAAAACAAAAGGAAGATAAGATTTCTTTTCCAATAATTACTCAATCAAAAGAAGAAAATAATATGGAAAATCTAATAATAGAAAGAACTTTTTCAATAATCAAATAAGATCTCTCAAAATGTTACAAAGATCAAAACAACAATGGCAAACTTCAAATAATTAGATAATCCTTGGAAATCATCATCCTCTAAAAGAAATAAAACTTGAACACTTTGAAACCGCAATAATTATCTCTTCTTTCAAAACAGGTGTTCCTAAAAAGGAATGTCAAAATAATGTTCAATTAAAACAATTTAGATGAAATAGAAAATTCTATAAGTCATGTTTCAAACTATGTATTACTTCAAAACCTTGAAAACTCAAAAGGAAAAGAAAAACTAGAACAACCTATATTTAAACCCTTTTCTTTACCTCCAGAAACTTTGAAAAGCATTAAATTAGGAAACACCAATGATTACTAAGATTTATCACAAGAAATTGCTATAAAAATTCAAATTTTAAGTACTAATGGTGAACCCTCCAAAAATCCTAAAGGAATTAATACTCTTTCAAAAAATGGACTTAGAATTATTAGAAAATCAATTCCTAGAAATCAATAAAATGCATGGAAATTTTATTGGATATCCTTCAAAACAAGGACAATAATTAAGTCAAAAATATTATAATCAAAATTATTATTCAAGACCTACTCCCCTAAGAAATTATCTAGAAATAGCTACCTCCTTGGCAAATACTTCTTCATCCTCTTCGTCTTCAAAAGCCAAATACACTTAAAATATAGGATATGTTATCAAAGATATCAAGATTCTAATAACTATTATAGAAGACTTTCAAAAGGCTTCTTCTCCTAGAGAAATAGCTCAAAAAATTTTACGTCAAAACTAGAATTATATTCTTGATGATTTCAGAAAAACCAAGGAATTTTATGAGCTAATTCTAATACAAACTCAATCAATAGAATTAAAGCATAAAATTGATCTCTTGGATTCAAACAAAATAGCATTTTCAACCATCAAAATAAATCAAATTCTTTCTCATCAAGATTGGAGATTATCTTTTCCTTTTACATATAAAAAATTTCAAGTTTACCTTCAACCTAAATCTTTCAATTATGAAGACTACAAACAAGCCTAGTTCAATATTTTATTCTACACCAATTACTGTCACTCATGGTTTATTCAATTTACTTCTGTATGTTCAAAAACGTTGCCAACATGGTTTTCTAAATGGTTCAAGATATGTGGGCCAATTCCATAAATTTTTTATGTAAAGATTCAAAAAGTTATGATTTATTTTCTTAAAAAATGAATCAAATTATTGACAAATTATTACTTTTTTGTATGAATTTCAAGATAGCATGGATCCTTTGTTGGGATTATACTTATATAAAAAAATATCCTGATTCATGTCCTTTTAGTTTGGCAAGAGAATTCAAAATTAAATGGTGGAGTAAATTTAAAATAGAATTTGCTAATTCTTTAATAGTTTTACAATATTTCAAGATCAATTCTTAGATGCGAGCCATATCTCTCAATTTGAGTAACTTTTTAACATCATAAAGTAAATTTTCAGCTCAGATAGTAGGAACTTCTTCAAAATAAGAATTCAAAAAAAAAAAAAACTCCTTGAGACACTATGCCAAATAGATGGTGATAAAGAAGAAGGAAATAAAATACAATCAACATTCCAAACTCAAGAAAATGAAGGAGATTGCTATGGTGTAAACCTTAGCCAATTTGATTAAATCAAAAGTAATCAAGAAGACATCTAGTAGCTGTCAACCTTTTCAAGATTCCTAGACAAAAGTGGGACCAACCTTATCAAGATCTTACTTTTCAAGATGCTTGGGCAAAAAAGTCAAGCCTTATCAAAAATCAAGTTCAAAATTGTAGATAAGTCTAAATATCAAGCAAATTCAATAAAAGTTTAAGTCCAAAAATCAAAATGAAGAAAATTTTGAAGTCTGAAGCCTTTCAAGACTCCATATAACAAAGCATTCTCAAGAGTTCAAGACATTGCCAAACTTCATACTCTAAAACCTTATATCCATAAAAGCTTTGTAATAGCTATGCCTCTTGTGACCTTACCGCTCTCTCTCTCTCTCTCTCTCTCTCTGAATATTTATAATTCTCTTTTCAAAACCTAGTAGCTAAATCCAAGCATTAATAATATTTTGTAAGTTTTTCAATTTCCTATGCTATTACAATTTTAACTTCATTATGTTTTTCATTATTGTGTCGTAACCATGCTCAATTACTTTCCATATGTATGCATTATTTTCAATGATTTTTGATAATTATGTAGGGAGCTTAGGATTGATCTACAGACTATGGAAAATAATGCATAATTATTGAAAATCATTGAAAATAATGCATACATACGGAAAGTAATTGAGTATGGTGATGGCACAATAATGAAAAACATAATGAATTTAAAACTATAATAGCATAGTGGATTAAAAAACTTACAAAATATTATTAATGCTTAGATTCAGCTACAAGATTTTGAAAAAAGAATTACAAATATTGAGAGAGAGGGAGAGAGAGAGAGGTAAGGTTACAAGAGGCATGGCTATTACAAGGCTTTTTATGGATACAAGATTTTGGAGTATGGAGTTTGGCCGTGTCTTGAATTCTTGAGAATGCTTCCTTATATAGAGTCTTGAAAGGCTTCGGATTTCAAAATCTTCTTCATTTTGATTTTTAGACTTCAAATTTTATTGAATCTACTTGAACTTTAGAATTGTCTACAAACTTGAACCTGGTTATTGATAAGGCTTGACTTTTCTACCAAAGCATCTTGAAAAGAATAATCTTGATAAGGTTGGACCCACTTTTGTCTGGGAATCTTGGAAAGTTGAATTCTTGAATTAGTCTATACTTTCTTGATCGCTTGTATTCTGAAAGTCTTTAGAATCAGAATTTTCATTATTTAGAAGTAATATAGTTTGTTCTGCTTCAAGCTCTTGAAGGCATCTTCTTGATAAATCAATAGTTGCATTTGTAGTTGAATGATAAAGAGGGATTATTGGGAGATAAGCTTCCCATGTTGCTATCTGTTGCAAATTATCTACTCCCAACATTCTTAGATTTTGTTCCAACAATTTATATTGATCCCATTCTATTATTTTGGCTCTAGCTAATATGATTTGTTGCTTGATTGGTCTTGAACATGTCCAATGAGATATATTATCTTGGGATAATTGAGGTTTATAGCCAAGGTAAGAAGAGATTCATATTTGGTGTTGAGCTGGAATCATTTTCCCTAATGAAGTCCATTCGGGGGGTGTGCTATCAAAGTGTAGCAGGACATGAGTAATTCTTGCAAATTTTTTGAAGTATGCACTTGATACATAGAATCTTTTTTTTTTCCAAAATTTTTGACTTGTTGTGGATCAAAAATAATAATTTGTCTAAGATGGACATAATCAAGAAATGTCTTAGAAGTTAAAATCATAGTTTGATTTTCTTGAGTAATACAAATGGTTTTGAAAGCATCTAAATCTATATTGATTCAAGGAAAGCTATAGATAAGTTAACAAGGGCATAAAGGATATTCAGGGTTTATTTCTTGATAGATAGGATTGAGTTTTGAACAAAGGACTCTATCTTTTTCAAATAGATATTCATCATCCCAAGAAAGGGATTTTTGGCCATTAAAGATAAGAATTTGAATATGAATTCTTATTTTTCTTGAGCAGAATGTTGAACTTTGGAATAAATATTTTCTTTGAGTTCTTGAAGAAATTTTTTTTGGAAAAATTGAATAAGATAAAGGAGAAATAAGTCTTAAAGGATTTTGATCAAAACCTTGTGTTGAAGAATATCCTTCTTGACTTATTTCATTCTTTGAAGAAATTCTCTTGTAAGAAAATCTAGAAAAGAATTTTGATGACCTTTAATTAATTCTATATCAAAATCAAAGCACAAGATTATTGCTTGCCATCTAGAAAATATTAGTTTTGCAACCAGATTTTTGACATCCTTTTGTAAAACATATTTTGTAGCTTTGCAATTTATTCTTAATAAAAAACTTTTATTAATCAAATCATCTTGAAATTTTGTAATGCATAGTACTATAGATAAAATTTCTTTTTTCGATATTAGAACACTTTTGTTGAGATTTGATCTAACATCCTGAATAATATCTAACTACCTATTCAGATTTTGACTCTGCTAATCTCTATTTGAGAATTCCTTCATATCCTATTTCAGAGGCATAGATTTCTACAATCATGAGAGCTTGCGGATTTGGTATTCCTAGGCAAGGGAGGCTATAAACTATTGATTTTAGTCTTTGAATAGTTTTTTTCATTTCTTTATTCCATGTAGATGGATCTTTTTTAAGTCTTTTGAAGAGTGGTTTTGTAACATGGCTAAAGTTTGGAATGAAATTTGAAACATAATTTAAACATCCCAAAATCTTTGAAGCTATTTTTTTATCTCTAATCTTATTTGGAAATTTATTTGCAAACTCTATTGATCTACTAATGGGAGTTATGGTTCCTTGATAAATATTATGTTCTAAAAATCTAACTTTTGTTTGAAATAGTTTCATTTTCTTTAGAAAAATAAGCAACTTCTTTTAATTATATTGAAAAATATTTTTTAAAATGTTTAAAATGTTGTTCTATTGAATTTGAAAAGATTAAAACATCATCAATATAAACTATTGAAAAATAAGTATTGGGATTTAATATATTATTTATCATATTTTGAAATTCTAAGGAGGTACTTTTTAATCCAAAGGGCATTACGTTCTATTCATAATGTCCAAAGGGTGTTGTGAAAGCAGTCTTATATCAGGAATTTCTTAAAATAGTTATAAATCATATTATTTATAATGCTTCAAGCTATCAATAACCGAGTTACATATTCAATTCATATTTTATCACAATCTATGCATTTGAATAACAATTCCAATAAACAATATAACAATAAAAAGCAATGTAAATCTCCTTTTTACTCTGATCCGGCCATAACCCATCTGTACCAACCTTTTTCCTCCAACACCCATCTTATGCCCCTCCACCATATTGGAACATTCAAATCTAGGACCCAATTTATTATTTCTTGCCATATCCCATCATTTTCATATCAAGCCTCAAAAAGCTTTTAGATATCCAATCATTCCATTCTCATAGTGGATACCATCAACTGCATATTAATATATTTCATCATCATTCATAACATTGTGTATCATTCCTTGCCATACATGAGCTTTTCATCATACAATCACTTATAGAATTTGTAATTTTAGTAGCAATCATATCATCACTTACTTTTCAAATCCTCATGCACATTATCAAACTTTATACCATAATACCATTCATAATAATTGCATTTTCGCAATTATAGTCATTCATCACTTGACATCCCACGTTTCATAGGGGATTTTCAAGTATCTCAATAGCATAATTTCTTATCATATATATATATAAATATATATCACACATCATTGCCATTATATACCACATGCTAGTTCTTAAAGAATATTCAAACTTAGATCTCATTCATAATTATATGGGACCCATTATTATAACAAGTATCATGATCATTTTTCTATCATCCACGTATAGACCATCATTCCATTACTATCTCAAACACACAATCTCTATCACACTATCTTTATAACTATTCATATTGCTTCCATAAATTTCTATATAAACAACTAGTATCAAAATCAACTTGGAAATTATTCATTCAAAACTTCTTAAATGTTTTATTCAATTTAATTGTATCTCATGTAAGTTTAGACCTAAAGAGATAGAACAGTTTTTAAAGAGATAGAAGTTTGAATTGAAAAAAGTGAAAAAATTCTATAGGTGTGATTAGAATTGTAAGTAGAATCAGGTTTTCAAATTTGAGCAAAATCGTTATCAAAATGGCTAAAGAAATTTGAGTAAAATGGAGGAAATTCAGTTGAAAATGCGAGTCTACTTGCTAAATTTTGAAAACTTTTAGGAAGTCAAATTTAAACACAATCCAAATTGCAATCAAAATCAAAAAATAGAGCAGGAAATATCGATTTGAATCATATAAATTTAGTTCAAAATTTGAGTCAAATCGTAAAAGCAAAAGTGCTGGGTTTTTCCAAGCATGATCACAGATTTAGTTCAAAAAGTTGTGATTCAACTTGCACAAGTAGATTTTGTGTGTAAACAATAGAAAAATAAGGGAACAAACTTTATGTTCAACCTTCTACTGTAAATCCTTATTTTAATATGTTTTAAAAGTTTAAATGATCTTATAACTATACTATCTCCATAGCAAATCAATCAACACCTCAATAGATCGATTCAACCTCAAATTTGGCTACACAATCACCAAAAACTCATCTTATCCATTTGAATCAACTAATCAACAAATCACAAATAAGAATATATCATAATTCACAAGAAAGGCAACGATTACTCACCTTAGCAACTAGAACAAATGTATTAAAAAAAATCTCACAAAGATCATCAATATTCTTAAAAAACACAAAAGAAAAGCTTATTATCTTTCAAATTTTACAAGGATTTTTCCTTTGATTAGATTATGATTCCATGTAACTGAAACAAGCTATATCTAATATATTCAAGCTCTAAAACACCATAAAAATCAAATTGATTATGGATTAAATAGTGAAGTGAATAGTGATAGCATATTTCAAAAATCCATAACTCAACTTTTACTCCAAGAATTAACAAGATTTTGATGCCAAATTGAAGCCAAAGAAGAGAGGAATAAACTACAAAAATTTAAGAAATTATCATGGAAGGATGAAAGGTTACCTAAAGAGAGAAGGAAAGCTTGTACAAAAAGAGTAAACTTAGATAAGAAGATGAAAAGCTGCATGAAACAACTGGGAATAAGCTTTAAAGAAGAGAGAAACTGCCTCTTAAGGGGCAAATCAACTTCCTTTGACTTCTTCCTTAGCAAGTTTTATAATTTTTCTTATTAGCTGACTTTGCCAATTTCTTCACTTAAAGTCCAAAATTGACAAGCTTACTAATCACTAGTGACCATGAAATTTTGACATAAATTAGTTAAATTAATTACCTTTGTAACGAATATAAGTTTACACTCGTTGGGCACTCATAGCCCCAGTTTCAATCTTTCTAAAGTTTTTTTGAATATTAAATTTCAAAAACACAAATATTTCTCCACAAGCATTCAAATTGAGATCTTCCATTTTCTAAAGATTCCTATCATTCATAAAATCTTTTTCTACTATGTATGAACACTTTGTATCCCAAAGTTTATAGTCTAAAATTGTTGAACTTTTCAAAGTTACCTCTTTTAGATTTCTTCGAAATGCCATTTTATTATTAAAACTCATTTTAGAAAATTTGGGATGTCATAGAACCTTGACACATACACACATTAAACATAATATTAGGTCTACTTGTAGTAAGATAAAGCAAACTACCTATCATAACTCTATACATAGTGACATCAATTTTCTTACCGCCTTTATGAAGAGCAAGTTTTATGGAGGGACTCATAGGAGTACCAAAAGGTTTAGAAGATACCATGTCAAATTTTTTCAATAACAACTTTGTGTATTTAGTTTGGCTACTGAATATTCCATCCTTTGATTGCTTGGTTTGAAGACCAAAGAAGTAGTTGAGCTTACCTATCATTGACATTTCAAATTCACCTTTCATAGTCTCAGCAAATTCTTCACACAAGGTTTCATTAATAGCACTAAAAATAATGTCATTAACATATATTTGCACTAAGAGGATATCATTTCCTTTATGCTTTATAAATAATGTGATATCAACTTTGCTCTTAAAAAACCATTTTTGAAAAGAAATTTACTTATGGACTCATAACAAGCTCTAGGAGCTTGTTAGAGACCATAAAGAACCTTTTTAAGCTTATATACATGGTTTGGATAGAGGTAATTTTCAAAACAAGGGGGTTGTTCAACATAAACCTCTTCCATGATCAAATCATTCAAAAAGGCACTCTTAACTTCCATTTGATAAAGTTTGAAACCCTTAATGCAAGTATATGCTAACAATGTTCTAATAGCCTCTAGTCTTTCTACTGGTGCATAAGTTTCATTGAAATCCTTTTAGTTGTAGCCTTTGGTAGCCAATCGGGCTTCATTTCTAACAATAACGCTATTTTCATCAAGTTTATTCCTAAAAATTCATTTAGTTCCTATAATAGTGTAATCAGTTAATCTTGGCACAAGATCCCAAACTTGGTTTCTTTCAAATTAATTTAATTTCTCTTGCATTACCAAAAATCAATGCTCATCATTTATAGCATCATTAACAGATTGAGGTTCAAACAGAGATAAAAATGCTAAATGATCGCAAATGTTCCATAAAGAATTATGTGTTACCCTTTAAGAAGAATCTCCAATCATTAGCTCCTTCGGATGGCTTCCATGATTTTCCAAGCCTTTTATGGTTGGCTAAGTAGCACATCATCCAAATTGATCAAGGGAGAAGTTCCATCATCTTCCTTCTTAACTTTTTCTTAAAGCTCATTGAATCTTTTTGAGGAAGCCAAGAGTCCACTTGCTTATCATCATCATAATTTATGTGAACACTTGGAGTAGATTCATTAAATACAACGTGGGTGGATTCCTCTATTAGTAAAGTTCTCTTATTATACACTCGATAAGCTTTATTAGTAGAAGAATATCCAATGAATAATACTTCATCAAATTTGGAATCAAGTTTACCTAGATTGACTTTGCCATTATTATGCACAAAACATTTATAACTAAAAACACAAAAATGTGACACATTAGGCTTTCTTCCAAAATACAACTTATAGGGGTTTTCTTAAGAATTAACTTTATCAAGGCACGATTCACAACATAGCATGCGGTATTGATCATATCTGTCCAAAATGACTTTGGAAGAATACTATCATTTCTTGTAGGCATTTATTTTTCCTCCCAATAACTCCATTTCATTGAGGGGTTCTAGGTATAGAGAAGCTGTGACCTATCCCATTGTCAGTGCAGTAACAAGTAAACTCATGGTTATCAAACTCTCTACCATAATCACTTCTTATACTAATGATTGTTGATCATTTCTCATTTTGGATAGTCCTAGCAAGATTCCTAAAAGCTTGAAAGGTATCACTCTTTTGAGCAAGAGACAAAGTCCACGTGAATCTTGAAAAGCCATCAACAATCACAAGCACATCATGGCTTCTAACTCTTGAAGGACCAATTAAGTCCATGTAAAGTAGTTGAAGTGGTCTTGATGTAGAAACATAGTTTTTAGGTTTAAAAGAAGATTTTACTTATTTTTCCTTGTGACAAGCATCATAAATCTTATCTTTAAAGAATTTAATCTTAGGCAAACTGATAACTAGATCCATTTTAGACAATTTTCCAATCAAATTCATACTAGCATGTTCAAATCTTTTATACCAAATCCATAAATCATCATTCAAGCTAACCAAATATTTTGAATCTATAGTTGGCTCACTATTTATATCAATCATGTAAATATTATTAAATCTTTTGCCTACTAACTTAATTTACTTGTCATTCATATTCTTAACCATGCAACAAGTGGAATCAAAGGTGATTTTATTCCCCTTATTATAGAATTGACTAATGCTAAGCAAATCATACTTGAGTCCTTCAACCAACAACACATTTTCTATGCAAGAATTAGGATTTTTACCTACTCTTTCTTTACCTATAACCTTTACTTCGGCATTATCCCCAAATTGACTTGTCTACCATCAATAGGAGAAAACAAGAAAAACTTGGACTTGTCACCGGTCATGTGTCAAGAGCATCGCTATCTAGGAACTATATATCACTCCTGGATCTCTTACACACTTACACAAGAGAAATCATTCTTTTGAATCTAGTACCCAAGTAGTCTTGCGCCCACCAAGGTTTGTAGCTTTAGAAGAAAAAGCTTTGGAAACCTAAACCAACTTTTCACTAACACTTGGAGCATAAGTGTTTTTGTAAAAAAATTTTGGCACACTTAGTACATAACTAAGACTCTCTTTTTGTTAAAACCACACCTTTGGCTTCCAAGGAATGTGTCAAGTGATTTCTTATCATTTGTGAACCTTTTCAAAGGTTTGTTCAAATTATCAATTTTGATTTTAAGAGTGTCACAAATGTTACACAGTTGGGATGATAACTTAAGGTTTTCATTTTCTTTCTTTAAATCATCATTTTTTTTTGTATATCCTCAATGTTACTTTCCAAAAAGCAATGATCTTCTTAGAAAGACTTAAGCAAGTCATCATACAACTCATTATATAAATCATCAAAATCATCATTAGAGTGGATTGAGTTGTTGTCATATACCTCTACATCACTGTCTCCCATGGCCATAAAGGCAAAGCAAGGCTTTTTCATCTTTTTCCTCCTCACAAGCTGAATCATCACCCTCATCTCCCCAAGTGGCAAGATGAACTCTCTTGATACACCACTTGTTCT
The DNA here is from genome assembly GCA_026873985.1 of Saraca asoca. Taxonomy (NCBI): domain Eukaryota; kingdom Viridiplantae; phylum Streptophyta; class Magnoliopsida; order Fabales; family Fabaceae; genus Saraca; species Saraca asoca. The sequence goes on from JANHAO010016688.1 coordinate 13,878, forward strand.
TCTTCCTTTCATTTTCCAAGAGCCTTTTGAGATAGACAAGGCAGTTTGATTGGATATGGCTTAACTTATTGCATTTGAAGCTTGTAAGAGTGGAGGAATTACTTTGCTCTCCTTTGTTACCATTCCTTCTAGAAGAGGGACCATTCCTTTGATGATTAAACTTGTGAGCTCTCATAAGCCTTTAATATTTCTAGGTTAGAAGGGTGTCGGTCCCAATTCAGACAAGTTAGAATTAATTTAAGAAAGCGGAATGAGTTTAGATCTTGCCCTTATCTCGTTGGAGATTGGTATACACTTGTATCTTGATTTATATTACTTGTAATTTTTGTGTGTTTAGTGTAAAAGTGAACAATTATGCAGAAAGATAATGAAGATATCAGATTTGCAGAAAAATAAAGA
>JANHAO010016689.1:0-14283 GCA_026873985.1 Saraca asoca
CTTTAATATCTAATCCACAGAATGTTTAGTTGTGGCTGCCATAGCACTCAATCAAATTGGTCTAGGGCACCCATCTGCACTAACACTTGCTACCTTTTCCAACTAAAAAAGAGTATATGTTGTTTTCAAGAATACATCCTGCACACTACCAATCAAGAGCCTTAATTACTGGTAAGTCTATTTTCATCCTTTTTTGAGTCGATAGTTTCAATTCACAGAAGTTTAGATGACCATACCAAAGATGCCACAACCATTCTTCATCTTTCAAAATTGTTGAAAAATTCATCAATATTCCTGTTTCCAAGGTGAGAGGAAACATGCAATTTTTTGTTATCTACACTATTGTAATCATTTTACCATTTTTACCTTTGATTGTGCAAACTCCATCCTAGATATCAATTTTGTGTCCTTTTTCAGAAAGTTGGCCAACACTTAATAAGTTCCAATAAAGACTTGGCACAAAATAAACATCAACAATAATAACATTTGTGCCATTTTTGGATTTAATACTGATGTCACTTCTGCCTATAACAAGAATTTTGGATTTATTCCCAAAATTTACTTCTCTATGTACAGATTCATCCAGATATGAGAAAAGCTCCTTTCTTCTACACATGTAATTATTGCACCCATTATCAAGATACCATGTATCTCTATACTCCATATCTAGCTCATTTAATTTGCATACGAGCACCAAGTTCTCTTCTGCATCTGCGATATTAGCATGCTTCGCAGACTTATTCGGTATCTTAGTATAGCACTCGTTTCGATAATGTCCTTTTTTTTTGCATCTAAAATATTGAATATTAGATTTGTTATTTGCTTCATTATAACCTCCTCGATGTTTTTGAAAATTACTATCACTTGATTTTTCTTTGTCAGTAGAATTAGAGTATCTACCTCTTTCATGTTCTTGTCGTTATCCTCGTCCTTATCCACCATGACCTCAACCGCCCTGGTGGCTTTCGTGATTTTAGTAATTTGTCATGTTTTGCAAAGCTTGCTCAGGACTTGAGCTTATGGTGATTCATTTGTTGCTTATGTGAACATAACGAACACATTAACCTTTCTATTAACATAGTTGATGTATCTTGTAATTATTCGATTGCTACAATAACGTAATCAAGCTTTGTAGTCAAAGATCACAGGATTTTTTCTACAACTCTTGTGTCTGAAATTTCTTCTTGATTAACTCTCAATTAGTTAACTACAAATTGAACTCAATCAAAGTAGGTCAAAATTAATTCTGAGTCGTTCATGCGTAATGACTCAAAATCGCCTCGTAGTGTTTGTACTCGTACTCATCTAACACAATCATCACCTTTGTAGGATTTTTGCAAAATATCCCACGTCTCTTTTGTTGTATTCGCACATAATATTTTTGCAAATATTTGTTCCTCAATGGATTGAAAATTTACATATAATGTTTTTTTATCATTCTTTTGAGTTCTTACTAGTGCATCTTTCTTATTTTTCTCCAGTGGATCAAACTCCTTTTGATTTTGTACATCTGTATAGCCAATCTCCACCAAATTCCACAAATCCTGGGATTTGAAAAATACTCTCAACTGGACATTTCAGTTATCATAATTTTTGCCATTTAATTTAGGAAATTGTAATTGGATTGAATTTGATGCCATATCATAACTGAGCTTTGATACCTGATGTTAGAACCAAAAGAATAAAAAGAAGAATTCTGGAGAAGAATATGAGAAAAGAGAAAATTTATTGATTATGACTTTAACTCAATATACAAAGGAACAGTCTATCTAAACTCACAAGTTTGCTAGCTTATTTTTCTTTCTTACTTTTTTATTGTATTACAAAATTTGAAACAAACTATATTTATAGGCAAAACTAATCTAATAAGATAAAGAAAAATTCTTCAACTTTATTTTAATAAATCAACATTATCTTCACAAAAAAGAAAGACTTAAAGTTTTATTTTAACAAATTAATCTTATTTATCATTTTTTATTTTCAAAATTTAATTTAAATTATTTTCAACACTAACATAATTTGAAGAAAAGCCAGTGATGGACATTGTCATAGCTAAAAATGAAGAAGAAAAAGAGTGATAATCGTCTCGAACAAAAACTGGGACCAAATTGTTGTCTATGAATTTCTGTATCTAAGATTGAAAGCAAGAAGAAGAAGAATAACAAGAAGAAGAAGGGAAGTTGAATTGCTATGGTGAGTTTGTGACAAAAGAGAGGAAGTTGGAGAAGAAGGATCAGGAAGCCATGGATGAGTCTTAGTTCATGTGATAGTGTTTGTGGGCCTCTTCTCGAAGGACTATTTTCATGGCCGCTTGCATGGGTCTGGGTATTGACCCGATAAGATTAGGCCGGTGCAGGTGATTATGGGTCATGGATCATCTTTTTAGAACTCACTATCTAAACTCACAAGTTTACTAATTTATTTTTCTTCCTCATTTTTATTGCATTACAAAATTTGAAATAAACTATATTTATAGGTAAAACTAACCTAATAAGATAAAGAAAAAATTCTTCAATTTTCTCTTAATAAATCAACTTATCTTCACAAAAAATAAAAACTTAAAATTTTATCATAACAAATCAATCTTATTTATTTTTTTTAATTTTCAAATTTTAATTTAAATTATTTTCAACACTAACACAATTTGAAGAAAAGCCAGTGATGGACATTGCCACAGCTGAAAATGAAGAAGAAAAAGAGTGATAATCGTCTCGAACAAAAACTGGGACCAAATTGTTGTCTATGAATTTCTGTATCTAAGACTGAAAGCAAGAAGAAGAAGAATAACAAGAAGAAGAAGGGAAGTTGAATTGTTGTGGTGAGTTTGTGACAAAAGAGAGGAAGTTGGAGAAGAAGGATCAGGAAGCCATGGATGGGTCTCAGTTCATGTGATTGTGTTTGTGGGCCTCTTCTCGAAGGACTATTTCCATGGCCGCTTGCATGGGTCTGGGTATTGACCCGATTAGATTAGGCCGGTGCAGGTGATTATGGGTCATGGATCATCTTTTTGGATCATGTAACTACCATAAAATGGGCCTATCTTGCAATGGGATAGAAAAAGATTGCCTTGAAGGCTTAATTGTCGAAGGCCCAAAAAAGGCTTAACTGCCTAACCAGTTTTCCGAGATTGGGCCAGAATTTTTATAGGCCATTTCTTGTAATTATTGTTCCTTGACTTTTTTTTTTTTGGCCGGACTTTCCATTACGTTGTTACAACTTACAAGAGGGCACAAAGTTCGAGGAAATTGAGAAATGAGAACAAATAAAGTAATTTGGATGGATTTCAGTTACTATCACATGATTTTAAAATCATCTCAACATACTTCCTCGCAACTTAATTTGTTAACATATGAGACATACATTACAAGTAATATGTAAATATAATGGCAATCAAATTAAAAATATTTATTATAAGTAAGGAATTCAAAATTTTAAGTGAAATTGGCAAAATAAGAGAGATAAAAAAGCCAAAACCAAAACTTTTAAGGGGCGTTTGGTATACTGATTCTTTTTTCGTTCCTGGAAATTATGTTTCTTGGGAATCATATTTCCTGGAAATGATGATTTCTGAGAACGTTAAAAATGTGTTTGGTTTACCTTAAACATTCCTGAGAATATTAGACATCCACACGTTTAGTTTTAATGTAACTTTCTTGAGAATCTTGGCATTTTTGACACAAATACCCCTATCTATTTTAAGTTAAAAAATAAAGAGGATGAGAGAGAAAGTGTAAGAGAGGGGATGAGAGAGAAAGTGTGAGAGAGAATGAGGGAGAAAGTGTGAGAGAGAATGAGGATGTGAGGAAGTGTAAGAGAGAATGAGGATGTGAGGGAAAGGATGAGAGAGAAAGTGAGAGAGGGATGAGAGAGAAAATGTGAAAGAGGATGAGAGAGCAAATATGATCGAAAGGATGAGAGAGAAAGTATGAAAGAGGATGAGAGAGAAAGTGAGACAGAGGGGATGAGAGAGAAAGTGTGAAAGAGGATGAGAGAGAAAGTGTGAGTGAAAGGTTGAGAGAGAAAGTCAGAGAGGGGATAAGAGAGAAAGTGTGAGAGAGAATGAGAGAGAGTGAGGAAGGGGATGAGAGAGAAACTGAGATAGAGGGGATGAGAGAAAAAGTGTGAGAGAGAATGAGAGAGAATGTGTGTGAGAAAAAATGAGAGAAAAAGTGAAGGATATATATCTTTTTTCCCATTAATGAGGGGTATATATGTCTTTTTTCCTATAAAAACATTCTCATGCTTATAGGAAACTAAAATTCTCACCTCCTCCCATGAGAATGTTTTCATCGGAAAGTTGCCAAAAATGATTCCTGGGAAACAATATTTCATTTTTTGAAACTGCATACTAAACATAGGAAATAATGTTTCTCGAACCAGGATTCTTAGGAAAGTAAAAACTTTCCCCCCTACCAAACGCCGCCTTAGAGTTGATGACAATACAAGTCAGTTGAGACAACAACTTTTTTTTTTTCAGCTAATGAACCAAAATAAATCTATATTCTATACTCAGCAAATGTTTGAGTTACAAAGCCGTGTTTGGTGTATCCTAATTTGATATAATATAACATTGATAGTTATCGGTCAGTGATGGAGCTTTATAATGAATTGGGAAGTTATAGCTCTCTCAAATTTTTTTAGAATATTATATGAATATATATAATTATGAGTAATTTTTTTTAAATGACTCACTTGACCTTCAAAATAATTTGTCTTCCTAGTCACTTAAAATTTGTGAAGACTATAACACATTGTTAAGCCCAAGAAACTGTAAATCGATAAATTTAAAATAAATTTACTAATATTTTAAGTGTAAAAGAATTTCGAATAAAAAGTTATTTTCAAATCTACAAATACAATAAAAGAAAATTATAATGATGTTCATTTGTGATTAAGAAAACATCCAATGTAGTTGATTTATTTATTACCTTCTACCCTTTATATATATATATATATTAACAAATGTTACACATCTGTAAATTAATTTGATAAAATAAAAATTTGTATTTTGGAAGTTATCTTTAATTATACATAATCAATTAATTTTTTTAATAAATTAACTGTTCATCTATTGATACTCGCACCTATATTTGCATACTATATTTGTCACTTAGATTTGGCTAAAATCCGTCACAGTTATCAGTAAAGTTATGTAATATAAGTAATGATACCAAAATCATGTTTTTTATTCACTTAAATCAACTTACTTTGCTTCTTGTCGACCACGAAAAGGAGCTTAACCAATCTGACGTAAAGGAGCTTAACCAATCTGACGTATTGCTAATTCTTTTAAGAAACTTAATATGACCAGATTTTGTACTCACACATACTAATTGGATTCCATATTAAAGGTATAAATATCAAATTGAAACACAACACAGGAGAAAGAACAGTCCTAGTTGGGTCCAATGAAATTTTGTGTATGTGTGTATCTATGGACCAAATTCGATGCCAAGTCCATGCATTGCCTTCAAGAGTCATCTACTTTTAACAAAATGGTTATTTAATAGCATCCTATCAATAGAGTAGTCAGCATCTTTTTTTTTTCTTTTTTTTTTTTTACGTTACATTGATAACAAAAAAAAAAAATGGAAAAGATACATGACCTAAAATATAATCACTTAACCACCTATCAAGAAATTCCTAAAAGATAATAGTAGACACAAAGATTAGTCTGGATCCTACTGCCAAACTAGCAGCCATTTGTTGAAAGGTTCAACAGTGACACGACTTAAATGCCTGCAATGAGATGAAACATATGACTTTGCAAAGCACCACTCTCACAATCATATCCCTAAAGAGGAAAGGTAATATTCTTAAGCAAAATTTGAAAAATCATGAGGTGCAGAGAGAGGGTTCTTTAGCATATTAACTATATTTTGGTGTTGGAGCATGAGATTAAATCTTTCAAGCATTTTTAATGTTTGATTTTGCAATAAATGCCTCAAAGTCAAGAGCATGCAACCTCGATTGCCATACAAAGGAATCTTATTCTATCTATATACATCTTGAAGTAGTAGCCTTTTATTGCTAAATGCCAACACATACGTATCCCAGTACTACCTGTACTAATCCTATACTTTCCTTTTAAAGATAATGACTTGCACTTGAAGTGAATTGTCTACAACTCTTCCTAAGTTATAAATTGGAGAGCCTCTCCTCATCTTAGGAGTTTTGTGTTACATGCGATACTCCGTAGACCATAGTCTCATCAGGTTTAGAGTTTGCATTAAATTAGGCTAAATGTTCTCAAATTTGGCCTTGTTTCTCATAAAGCATATTGCATATAAAATGATAGCAATGGGGCAAGTAAGCTGAATGTGTATATGAGGATTTTGTTGCCCTTATTGAAGACATGTGAGAAGTCATACTATTACATCTTAAGGTTGTATTAAAAGACTTCTTACTGAGAGAGGAGCTCCAAGTCATATTGTCCTTGCAAACTCACATTAAAGGAAAATGTGAGTTTCATCCTCTTTAGCTTACTGGCAAAATTGACAGAGTATAGGGATTCTGATATTTTTGTGATTAAGAACCTTAACTATTGGTAATCAATGATGAGCAAGCTTTCATAGAAAGACTAGCATCCTAGGTAGTAAAGGAAGTACCCAAAGGTGTTCCCATGGAAAACCGCTTTGTTGTTGGGTCGAATTTGTGCTAGTGAGTGACTAATAGTTTTTATTGACAATGTAGGAACCCGAGGTTGACCCTATCCAAACCATCTAGTCATTAGCCCCCAGAATGGATAAAAGGGTATGAATAATCTTGTATGCAATGTCTCTAGAATAATGAGCATTTAGTGTTTATTCCAACCACCTGTAATAGGATGAATAAGATCTTTGACAAATATTAGGTCTTGAGGAATGTTTGTTTGAGGTTGCCACCAATAGTTACTAGACAATTTAATTTGATTTCTATTAGCTAGTTGCCACTTCAACTTGTTTGTAATCAACTTTCCCATTGTTTGGACATTTTTTCATCTCTAGGTTCCATAGGAATATTTTTAAGTGATACTTTCTATTAAGCCTCTACCATATTTCATAACCATCAGTTAAGTCATAAGAGATTGGGGCTTTGAGCAAACCCTCCAAAGTTGTTTACAAGAATTGCTTCATTAAATTGTTGCAACCCTAGAAATCCCATCCTTTTATATCTAATAGGTTGTTGTAATGTTTGCTAAGAAATCATATAAAGACCTCTTGACTCAAATTTTGCTTACCAAAAATTGCAAATTAATCTTTCTATCTACTGTATAATACTCTTTGGCGACAACATTGTGGACATGTAATATATAGGAATTAACTGAAGCACATTTTTACAAAACAAAAGTCTTGCAGCCTATGACAAAAGCTTGAATTTCCAGCCTTGAAATTTCTTGGCCAATTTTTGCAATATCTCTTTGCCTATGCTTGTCTTGTCTTTAGCAACATCTATATAATTGCCTAGGTATTCACCAAGTTTTGGCTTGACCTTGACCCTTAGGCCATGCCCTAAAAATTGTCAGATCTGTCTTAATGTATTAGGACTAAACACCCCATAGATTTGTTAGGACTTACATGAAGGCCTAACATATTTGCAAAATTATGCAATATATCTTTATCTCTCTAACAAATTTCAGAGTTATCTTTGAAGAATAATAATAAATCATTTGCATAAAGTAAGTGACTTATTTTAGGAACATTTTCGTATGAGACAAGATGTGCCTTTATTATTCTTCTATTTGCAACATAGAGGAAAACACATTGGCACACCATATGAATATATAAAGGGATAAAGGATCCTCTTGTCAGAGTCCTCTATTTGGTGTGAAAAAAGAAGTAGTGATCCCATTAATAATAACTTTATAAGAGACTATAGTTATGCATTGCATAATAGCTTGAATCCATAATGGGGGAAATTGCATATGCTATAGAACTTTTACGATGAAAGACTATGAAATACTATCATATGCTTTGTGGAACTCTTGCACCTAGCCATATACTGTCATATGTTTTACAGAAATCCACCTTTAATTCAGCTTAGAATTATCGTTTTCTCTTGCACTTAGCCATATATTGCATAATTTCTCTACCTATGAACTTATTATCCGTGATTACTTTGCTTTTGATAAAAACACTTTGAAATGGGGAAATTATTTCCTATTGCAATTTGAGGACCAAAGCTTTAGTGATAAGCTTATACACTACATTACATAAGCTAATACAATTACTAAAATTTTTTTGAATCTTCCCTTTAGGTATTAGGCAAATCAAAATTTGGTTGGGTTGTTTTAGCAAATACCCTTTATCTAAGAATAAAGGAATCATGTTTGTAACATCTTTTCCGATAATATTCTAATATGTTTGATAGAATCTACCATTGAATGCATTTACACCAGGGGTTTTATCTAGACTAGTCTATCGAATTGTTTGATGTACTTTGTTTGGAGTAAATGGTCTATTTTGCAACTGTTTATGCTTTTGGGAAAGTGTAGTGATGTTCCATTTTTTGAGATCTGGCAATGCAATTGATTGAGCTTGTGGGATTGCATATAACTATCTGAAATGATCCATAACCAATTGAAGCATATCTCCTGCTTGTCATACCAATTATCCATAGAGTCTATTATCTTGTTTATTCTGTGTTTCACTCTTCTTCTAGACACAATAGTATGAAAATATGCAGTGTTTCTATCTCTATTCACAAGCCACAATTTTGTGGCTTTTTAAGCCAATATAGTTTATTGGCATTGTAGTAAGTATTCTAGTTGAACTTTGAGCTATCTTACAAGATCATTATGTTGTGGATTTAGACATTGTTATAAAGCAGAAATACAGTGGTTAAGCTATTAAATATTACCATGCATTTTTCAAAATTCTTCTTTATCCCACTTTCTAAGACTGGTTTGAGCCACCTTCAACTTGTGAATCAATTGTTATGCTAGTGACCTAGTAAAAATAGTCAACCATGACTCTCTTATAATTGTGGCACAATGTCGATGTGTGATCCAATAATTTTGAAATTGAAAATTATGTTTTTGATAAGTTTGATTTTTAAGTGTGTTCAAGACAATTGGAGCATAATCATAAGTATATAAGGGAAGGCCTTGGACCTTGGAGTAGAGAAAAATAAGAAGCCAATTATCAATACAAAGCATTCTATTATATCTTCCCATGCATTTTGATTCCTCTCTTTGTAGGTTGTCCAAGTAAATCATATTCCTTTAGGCTTAAGGTCCATTAAGCTACTATTGAAAATGACATTATGAAAACCATCCTTAACTCTAAATTTTAGCTGAGCTTGTCTGTTGGCTCCAAAATCTGGTTGAAATCCCCCATTAAGAGCCATGGAAGATTATGATATATATCTTCAGCTATGTCACTTTTTAGATGAACTCCCACAATATATGTCTATTGTGCTATTTAGAAGGGCTTTAAACCCCTATTTACAAAAAAGCATTTCCTTCCTTAGTAGTAGCCAAAATATGTATCTAGTTGCTTGAATTATCTAATAGTTGCAATTTCACCTATGATATTTAGGCAATTATCAAACTTCCACTTTTACCTTGAGGATTGACTCCAAAAGAATCTTCAAAACCTAGGTTTAGTAATAGCTTTTTAGTGTAGTAGCTTCTTATATAGTTTCTAATAAAAATAAAATAGTAGGCTGATACTGATTCATAAGCTGCTTTAATCCTTGAATTGTCAAAGGGTAACCTAGTCCTCGATAATTTCAAGCCATGAACTTCATTGTGACCTAGGACCCTGTTATGGGATAGCTTTCAAGAACCCTAGATTAAGAGCTTCAGAATGGAGTATGATTGCAAAGACTGCTACTTGGATGTAGTAGGTGGCCACTTGAATGTTTTGGGTACCAACTATATCAGTTGAGAATCCTGTCTAGTTGTCTTAGGTGTCAATTATGTCAGTATGTCATCGTCATCAAGTAATGTAACTAATGGATTATTTGTATACATTATAGCAGTCTCAGCAATTACTGATTCCTCATTAATTTCCTCTATTATAATTCTTCTTCTTTTAGGATTAGAAGTTTGAGACTTATACTTTCTTTTCTTCACTAATTTTGTAGAATAAACTTGCAGCCTATTATGAATATCATTTTAATTCTCAAACATCTCATTATTTAACAAGACAGTAGAAATATAGGACAACCAAAGTCTTAAAGTAAAATGCCAATTAATTGGGTTAATTACAAAAGGTTCTACTACTAAAGGCACATAAATTATATTATGATTACTAGTATATAATTGAAATGTGTCATGAACAGGAGTTTGTACTAGACTCTAAGTGGCCTGACCTTTTCCCATCATTTGGTTAAGTGTTTGATCTCCTAGGACATGATCCAGGAGCCTCATTCTTTTATATCTATTGTCATCATATTTGTATAAGGTTTGTTTGCAAATTAAGAGCAGGATTCTAACCTGTATCCAATATATTCACTAATGCTTCATTACTATTGGTCTAATTATTTATGTCCTCCTATAGTAATGATGGTGGCTTTGTATTTGGTAAAGGAGCTATCTGTAATAAAAAGGAGTGGGTAATTGAATTTGGGTGAATAACTATAGATAGATCTCTACACAGGGAAGATTAATAACATGAAAGCCATCCTACTCCATAATAATTATAAACATAACTGCCTGTTGCCTATGTTGTGTTACAGAACTAGATTCTACCTCTTGCAGCTGATTATCTAGCAAAGTAGCTTAAGCATTGGTGAAACTAGTTTGTTTGTCTGGGAAAATAATGTGCTTGAGTTGATAAGTTTGACCCAATCTAAGATTAGAATCTGAGTTTAACTCCACAATAGGCAAAGTGGGACTTAGATCCAAATTTTATTGAGTTTAAGGGATGTGAGGTAGAAAGATGGACATCTGATACTATGGTAAGTGATACTAGTTGTTCTTTTGGTTGTGGAGGATTCTCTTCCTCATCATCAAAACTAAAGGTATCTTGATGTGATCTTCCATAGAGATGCCTTAAATCTATCTCCAATTTAGTAAATTCAGCACCAAAATTGAAAGAAAAAAGAATGATATTCATGCCACACTCTAGATAAGAAGAAGGGGAGTGATAAGTGATGAAAATAGATGCCACAAAGAATAATTTCTCTGATAAGTCTTTAAGTTCTACAAGAACCTTAGGAGAGCACTTCTCATTAGAAAATTTACTTCAATTCTCAAAATCATCAAATCTAAATGGTGAGGGAAATATGCTTTCCCTCATAGCAATTAGGCTCAAAAGTGGACTGGATTACAAGTCTTAAACAAGCCTTACTAAACATCCATTCAATTAGCCAAACAAATAAACTAATTTAGTTTAGAACATAGTCAATTAACTGGCTAACACAAGCAAGGTCGAACCAATCATCCAGCTAGCCAAAAATGGGCAAATAGAAATAGCCTAAAAACAAAACAAATCCAAGACTTAATTTAGTCAAAAAAATAAGGAAAATAAGAAGGTCCAACAACCCCAAAATAAAGACATAACAATGTTAAAGGCAGCTCATAACACAATACAAAATAACAACCCAATAATATGTACAAAGATGGCCTAAAATGATGGCATAAAACTATCCAAAATGGTCGGCTGCATAAGTCCCAATAAAGCTATCAAAAATCGCTCTTAAGTGGATGGGAAGATCTCTAAAAAAATGACATTTGAACCTCCAAGCCCAAGCTTCTCTTGTGTGCTCCAAAATGCGTGATAAAGCCTTTAGTTTGCTTCTCCCATCTTCTTGGCCCTTACTCTTGTCATGGGTTCACTTGGCACTTGTAAAGCTTCTTGATGATCCTTAAGTTGGTCTTCTATGTTCTCATCATATCTTTATTAGAGTAATTGGAGGGAGATTTTAGGGGAGAAAAGGGTGGTTGTTTTGGATATGAGGTAAACCAAAGCAAAAATCTGCTCTTTAGATATCACAATGAGAGTACTGGTTTTATCCTTCCTTCAAAACTAGTCAAATTAGAGAAGTTCTTCTAGAAGGATAGGATGCAAAGGCTCTTGCATCACTGACAAAACGAAAGGTAGCAAAGTCAACTCCAATCTCTATATTGAAGGTTTCATGGATTCTATCCATTTGCCTTTGTATAGAGGCAGTGATCTGAGCTCTGTTCCAAGGGCATGCATGTGCCTTATGACCAATTTTACCACATGCAAAGCATAAGGTGAAAATCCTTTCATATTTGCATTGAATCCATACCTAGTCTCCATCATCCAACCTTAGATTAAATCCCATAAGCAATGGTTCATCCATGTTAATATTTACTTTTAGCATCTTACTTTGAATCTAACCTCATTGGATAATTTTTGATATTGTACTTTACCATACAACTTATGTCTTCAAGAGAAAAATCCTTGTTTTTTACCTTATGAAATTACATCGTTTATATAGAATTGGAGATTGGTCAATTAATTCTTGTAATGGAATATAATCATTTGTCTCATGTATCATAGTTAATTTCTGTAATTGATCCTCTACTATTCTCGAAAGTGATAAACTTTCAGAAAATTTGTATGTCTTGAGTCATAATCTAATACTTATTTGATTGTAATCGTCTTGCCATGTGACAAGATGCCATTAAATAATGTTAACAGGAATATAATTTCCCTTAACATTAATCCCTATTCATTAGAGTTGTTTACAACCCATTACCTTTCACCTTTCTGAAGACTTTTGGTGTCTAGGTGGCTTAGAATTTTTTTTTATGATGAAATTTAAAAAAGATGAACACAAAATTTTCATAAATATACAAGTTATATTGAGCTTTTGGTTCAAATTTTATTTTTGTAAAATACAATAATTTCCTATTTATATTTTCATCTTATTCAAGTTTTGTTGATGATGGAATTTGGTCTACCATGAAAGTGTAGAAATCGAATCCAACTAACCAAAAAGTTTAGTGAAAGCCAAACTACAATCTGATTGAGTATAAAAGAGAAAGTTGGAGAAGGCAAGAAGAAGAATAGGAAAGGCATTGGGAGTTTTAACATGATTCGGCTAAATTCAGTTGTCGACCCCTATGTCAATGATAGTATTATTTCTTAGAAAATTTGTTGAGTGTAATGCTTTTATAGTAGGTTCTCTCTAGAATTGGCTTCCCTTTGTATAATAATCTTAACCCCTATTTATAGTTGCTTAGGTGTATAATCTTAGTGTGTTCTAGAAAAGGAAAATAATAAACAAATTACAAGTTAATTCCTGCAAGTTGACATATCCAAATTGGCCATGCAAGTTGATATCTACAAGTTAGTCCCTCCTCAGGTTTAACTGCAGTGAATTTTCTGGAAGATGGTTAAGGTGACATGTTTCAACCAGCAAGCTAGAGTTCATTGTCAATCAGCCTAGAACTACTGCCTTTGTCTGGTGATCTAAGCTCGAGTATGATGATTTGGTGCCTTTATCCAGCGTCCTCAATTTCAGATGAGTTGGGCCTCTTCCAGTTAGATTCATTTGTTAGGCTTTTGTTAGATCATTTTGCACGGTTTCAAAAATGCCCATAACATTAGCCCTTAGCTCTTAGTTTGTTCTGTGGATTGGAAGCTATAGTTTACTAGCAAAAGTCTACACTTACAGTTTGTAATGTTGTCATTGTAGATTTTTGTCTTACTGCTTCACTAAGCCATGCATTTAATATGGATGTTTTATAGTCATTGGCATAGCATCCTTACTTTTTTGGATGACCATTAGATTGAGTGCAATTGTCCAGTCTTTAAACTTATCAGTGAAACTAGACTAATCTACATAAGACATGGCAAACCTTCTTTCCTGTTTCATAGAATGACCTGATGGGTGTATTGGTTGAGCCCCCCATGTCTTTGATCATCTGGATCTTGGATGAGGTATGTATGGCTTGTTGCATAGGATGTTCCCATGGACAATTCCTTTCTTACGATCCTAGGAAGTTTTATACAGATTTCATATCCTCCTCATTGTGATATTGATGAATTTAATTCTTTCACCTTTGTTCTTTGGCCTCCTTTCAAGGTGATATTCCCATTTAGTTTTTTAGAGTGTATTGGGGGCAATAGAGCTGAGGGAAGAACTCTTAACTTAGGAGGAGGACAAGAAAAAACATGAGCAGTCAGCTTGCTCACTAATCCTCCAACTCACTATGGTTTAGTTATTTGAAGCCAACCTTTCTTTTAGGATATGATAGCTGTAGGCTTATTTTGATTTGTATTCTTGAATCTTCATGTATACATTTACCTTGTTGAAAGAGGTTTTTAATGAATTTTTTCATATTTCCTTGCTTTTCCAAGCACATCATGTTGGATGTTTTGA
>JANHAO010016690.1:0-14264 GCA_026873985.1 Saraca asoca
CCTCCATTCTTCAATCTAACTGGATAGTTAAAGTGTAAAGGTTCCAGTATTTAAAAAGAACAAAACTTCTCTATGGGATCGACCCGTATTCGCCAGTTCTTTACTACATCTACACCGTGCGCTTGCGGATATATTTAAAATAAACCCTAATAGTTACCTTAGTATGTGATTACACTCAAAATATATGGCAGTTATTGCAATATAGATTAAGGTATTAATTTCGTGAGGAATAGGCTAACAAAACAAGTTAGTAAAGAAAACTTAAAATAGAAAATTGAAGTTAAGAGATGAGATTTTATAAGGGAAATTAATTTGCATAAATTTTAAATATAGGGAGAAATTCGATAATGAAAGAATAAGGCCTTGAGAGTTATTACTATGTTTCATAGATCTATTTTCTACTTTGATTAAATTAAATCTCAATTGTTGTTTCACATCCCAAACAATCAATTGGAAGATACGTATTTGAAAATCATAGAAAAATTAATTGTATTTGTTATGAAAAAACTCTTCTTCAATCTAAAATATGCAAAAGTTATATAAGTTATCCAAAATCGACAATATATTAACTTGATAATATTGTTATAGAAGATTAACCAATAAAACAATTTTTCCAATAATAATTATATTTAAATAGTACCACATAAAAAGAGTGAGACTAAATTTATGTGAAATTGAAAAACATAATCTTTGGATAATAAGAAACTAAGGATGATAAAGAGTTTTGAACATAAGCAAATTTATAAAGTTTACAACTCTTGGAAAAGAATCAAAGTTGAGAAATAGAAACACTAAACATAAAAGATCATCTTAAGCATCATAAAGATTCTAGCCTAGTTTCCAAAACATTCTCACAAATTTTAAAAAGAAAGTATGAGAAGAAGGTGGAAGACTCAATGAATGAGAAGTGTTATGGATGACTAGTTAATGCTTCAATTTACAGTGGAGAAGTGCCTATGAATTCCCAAATTTTAGCTTTAATTTTTTTCTTGACTTTCTCCAATCAAAATCAACCTCTAATTTCTTAAATCATGCACTTAGACAAAACTTAGGTTATGTGCAAGTTTGAAGCTTTTAAGATAGTTCCCTTGATTCCCTCAAAACTCAATATATCAATCACTTGATTTTATCTATCAAAATTTAACTCATCAATTCCTTGAATTATGTTGTCATGAATATATATAGACAATGACTTGACTAGGTTCAATGTTGGAATAAGTGATACATGGTTGAAATCAACTTTTATGACCTAAAATCACATAAAAAAATAAAAGGAATTCAATAATAGCAATTTATTAAATAATTGTATAATAATATCACATTTATACATCATATATTCAAAAATGCTACTAATAAATCTATTTCAACATGTTTTTATGCACTTATTAGTGTGAGGCTAGAAAAATCCCAAAATTGTAAAGTTGGATTGCTTGAGTCCTAGTCAATAGAGATGGCAAAAATATCTAGACCTAATGAGTCTTACTAAACCAAAGGATATTTATCTAACGGGTCAACCCTACTACTTAATGGTTTAGGTTTAGGTTTAGGTTTAATCATTAAATATTCAATATGTTTTTGTTTCTTTTAACTATCACATTAGACCCACTTAGATAACATACTTTGTAATAAACCAACTATTATCAATAAGAAAAAATAATTTTATATTGTTATTTTTCAATTAAAAAAATTTACAATTATATTTTTCTAATTCAAAAGGGTCCAAAATGGATGCTTGTTGGATCTTTGAATTAGGTTTTGTAAGGTTTACTTGGACTTAACCTAGTGCCATCACTAGTCCTAGAGAAAGACCAAGTGGCTAAATGTTATAAAAGGGTTAAAAAGAAAGCACTAGTGAATAACCCTCAGGTGTTCATTTGACATTGAGAGAGATGAGCAAACCCAAAAGACATTCCTTTTGGACTATTGAACCTTTATACACTAGTTGCATCATCTCTACCCCACTCTTTTACTTGCAAAATATTTGCAAGTTTTGAAGAATATTTGCTTTTTCCAAACTAGTTTTATTGTTGAATATTTGTTCTTTCTGAAAAGTTTTTAAATCATATGCCTTTTCTGAAAATCAAGAGGAAAAGTAAAACACCAATTTACCCCCTTTGGTATATTTGTACTATCACCTCCTACTTAAACCTAAAATCTATCCTAAAGTCACAAAGAACTTCACACATAACAAAAAAGAAAACATTAGTTATAGGGGTGAAGCAAGACACTAAGTTGTTTTGGGCTAATTTACAATATTTTAAAGACTTTTATGAAAATGTTATAACTTTTGGGAGGCTAAATGTAAAATTTCTTAAAAAATTTAAAAAATGTGAGCAAAAATTTAATTTATAAAATTTAGAAACTAAAGCCCATAACTGATTAATTATAATATGAACATAAAGATATTAAAGAAAATTCAATCTTGAGTTGAGTAATATATCTTAGGATTACATTTTGTTTAGAGTGTGCGAACCAAAATTTCATATAAAAGTGTTTCTCTTTTTAAAACCCATACTAAATGAAAATGGGACTGTAATTCACGTTCTGGGGGCATTTTTTAAATAAGAATCTAGAAAAGAAAGTATTCATGGAGCAACCTAAGGGCCTTTTAAAATATAGTCACTTAGTTTGCAAGTTAAAGAAATAAATTTATGGACTTAAACTGATTTCCCATCTATGGTATATAAAATTTCACAACATTATTATTTCATTTGGTTTCAAGAAGAACAATGTTTATTAATGCATATACCTTAAGGTTAGTGGGAGCAAATACATTTTACTAGTCCTTTATGTGGATGATATACTACTTGCAAGCAATGGTATGGAATTGTTACATGAAACTAAGGGTTTTCTTGTCAAAAAATTTGAAATGAAAGATATGGGTGAAGCCTCATATGTAATTGGTATTGAGATTCACTGAGATAGAATTAAGAGAGTCTTAGGACTATCTCAATGAGCTTACATTGAAATTTTTTTGGTAACATTCAAAATGAGTGCTTGTTCTCCTACTCTAGCACCTATAGTTAAGGGAGATAAATTCTCTATTAATCAATCACCATAAAACTCTTTAAAGGAGAATCAGATGAAAATGTTCCCTATGCTTCAGTTGTTAAAAGCTTAATGTATGTTCAGGCCTGTAATAAACTTAATATTACATTTGTTGTGGGAATGTTGAGCATATATCAAAGCAATCCAAGTCCTAAACATTAAAAGCTATAAAGAAAGTGATGTGGTACTTACAAGGAACTAAAGATTATAAACTCACTTACAAGCATACATAAAAACTTGAAATGGCTAGGTATTCAGGCTTTGATTTTGTCGGATGCCTAGACACCCGCAAATCTATTTTAGGATATATTTTTCTGCTTGCTAATAGAGCTATTTCTTGGAAGTATGCTGAACAAACTATTATTGCTTCATCTATGATGGTGGTAAAGTTTGTAGTGTGCTATGAGGCTACTTCACAAGCACTATGGTTGAAAAAATTTATCACAAGATTAAAGGTGGTTGATTCTATTTCAAAAACAGATCAAGATATACTATGATAATTTAGCGACAATTTTGTTTTCAAAGAACAACAAGAGTGATAGCTGCAATAAGTATATTGACATTAAGTATCTTGTTATAAGGGAGAAAGTACATATGAAGAAGATTACCATTCACCGTATTAGCATGCAGCTAATGGTAGCTGATCCAATGACTAAAGCATTGTCGGCTAATTTGTATAAATGTCATATGGATCATATGGGCCTTATTAGTCCTTCTAAGTAATTTTCTCAAATAAAAGGATAATGACACAACTTTATTGTGCACATTCAATTATTTGTGTCACACAAGTTATCCATTTGGATATGTACAATGGGCCTATAAAGTTAATGCCTCATAAGATTCTTATATGAAAGTTGTTATTCATTGTAATACATAGAAGGAAGTGTTCATTTTAAAGAACATAACAGCTATAATTCATGATCTAATTTTTCTCACGTAAGTAAATTTTCACACTATTCAACATATAAGTATGGTCATATCTAAATTGATTCTTATCACTACAATATTTGTAGGTCATGTGAGAGAATGAAAAATATGTCTTTTCAAAACATTCATGTGATATGAGTTACACATTTATGTAATAAGAAATTATGAGAAGTTAATCTCATCATTAGTGTGGCAATTGTAACTTTCTATGTTATGTTGATAAAATTAATCTATCATTAAGTAGGACTAATAAAAGGTTTTCTTGATGGGAGAAAATGATAAAAAAAAAAAAGGAATGAGAGAGGCCAAGGCTTAGAGATATATAAGTTTATGAAATTTTGTCACTTAGGATATAAGGTTCTATTAGGGTAGAAGGTACTCTCTCAAAATATTAAAGACAAAATTAGTGGAATACAAGAAAATTATAACAAGATTATTCAAGATCAAGAATTAGAAATCAACAATTAAGCATCAAGAATTAGAAACTAATAATCAAACTTAGAAAAGCATGGTTAGAGGTATGTTTTTTAATTATTTCTTACACTAACTTGAAAAGTTTTTGAAATATTTTCAAAAAACAATTTTAAGCTTATGAATTGATTCATCAACTTAGAAACTTAAGAATTGACTCCTTATGTTCTAAAAAGTCACCAATAGATGTACACACACACACACACACACACACACACACCCTAATGGACCCGAAATGGATAAAATAAAACCTAAAAAAATCAAGTATGCAAACTAGATGCAAAATTAAAATTTTATTGATTTGAAAAGAAAGCTTACAGATTTGGCAGAGGTAGAGAGAAGTTGGGAAGGGGTTAGCAACTAGTGCCTTACATTTGAGAGATCTAAGCTATTTATAATGAAATTTGGAATCAGTAGCAGTACCTAAATAGTGCATTGCTACAGTGTACAATAGATTTAATTATTTACTATAGTGAAAGTGCTAATAGGAATTTCATCATTTTGTCTATGACAACATCTTCCTTTTTTGATTTCTTTATCAAAGTTGTCAGGATGAAAGTAATCTTCTCTTTTTCCTCTACTGATACTTTATTTTCATTTCATTTGGATTAAATTTCAATTTGAATTTGAAACTTCATTTGGGTTGAATTTTGGCCCAATCACTGAGACCAAAACAGTTATCCTCATTTCACTGGGCATAGTCTTCAAATTCTTTGGTTGCACTTGAGGCACTGGAGATTGTATTTTTACTCTTAAGTTGAAGCAAGATACCTTGTAAATGATTTATAAAGTTCTCTTCATTGCCAATGGATGTAAGGGAAGCTGCAATTTGTAATTTATTTTATAGAAACTAGCTAGTTGTAGCTTTGGCATTCTTGCGAAAATGAGGATACTACTTGAATCATTTCATGGCTCCTAATTTGTGGGCATGATAAGCTTGATTATAATTAGCCCACCATTTTACTAATCCTTTTCATTGAAGAATCGAATATTTGGCTAAAGGATTTTTCTTGAAATACTAATATTCCCAAAAATAAACCCATAGAAGTCTAATTTTTTAATAGAATTGTAAAAGCATTGGGAGATTCTTATGGCTTTTATTATCAAAGCAGGATCGGAAGTAAGTAAGGATCATAGCAGGACTATAAAACTAATATGAAATGCATAATTGAGATATAAATAATTGAAAACAAAGCTTACAAATTTGGCAAAGCTCCAAATAGAAGTTAGAAAGGGGTTGGCGACTCATACCTTACATTTGGGAAAATTAGTTATTTATAGAAAATTTTATTATTTGCTATAGTGTAGTGCGATAGTGTTTAGTGACTGCTATAGTGTGCCATAACAATGTACAATAAATGATCACATGTTGCTATAATGACAGGTCTTGATTAGAATCTTTTTCTTTTGATTTCTTTATCAAAAGATGTCGAGTCGAAAGTAAATTTGTCCTTTTCTTCTATCACTATTTCATTTGCATTTTATTAAGATGAAATTTCATTTGAATCTAAATCTTCATGTAGACTAAATTTTGGCTTAATTACTAAGACTAAAATAATCATCTTTATTTGATTGGGCATAGTCTTTTAATTCTTCTAATGCACTTGAGGCACTAGAGACTATATTTTTGTCCTTTAATTGGAGTAATATTTCTTGTAGACAACTGGCAAAGTCTTCGCTATTGTTGATAGTTGCAAAGGAGGCCATAATTTGAGATTTCTGAAGGAATTGGCTGGTTCTAGTTTTGGCATTTTTATAGAATTAGAGATGTTGCTCGAACCATTTCATGATTGCCAATTTGTAAGCATAATGAGCTTGGTTGTTATGGCCCATCATTTCATCGGCCTTTTCCTTTGAAGCATTGAATATTTGGACAAAGGATTTTATTTCCAATACTAGTACGCCTATAAATAACCCATGGAAGATCAATTTTTGAATCAAATTAGAGTAACATGGGAAGGTTCCTAGAGCTTTCATTATCAAAGCAGGACTAGAATTGAGTTTATGGTAGTTAAATGTCTTGGTAGATTTAAAGTTTCTTTCTTAAAAACTTCAAATTTTGGAGAGGTAGAAAAACCATCTTCTATCTTAGTTATTCTAGAATTTCCTATCATAAATCCATTCCTATTAAAGTAAAGATCTACTTGTCTGGAAGTATGTTGCATAATCCTAGAGGTTTGGGGGGTTTTTTACCATAGGAGAAGTTATCCTAAGGAGAGACTAATTTGTTGGGAATTCTATCTTATCCTAAGGTGTATTGGATGGTATTTGGAGGTTAGCCTTAGAAGTATCGGTTACCCAAAAAGTTGTGTGCCCCTTCTTATTAGGAGGTTTTAGAATTCCTGAATTCTAAGAGTTGTAGAGTTTGTACTAAATCCTGTAGGTTATTACTACGAGAATTGATTCAGGTATCATATTATACCCAAATAATTTGGCATTTAAAATTAAGATTTTATCTCCATGTGTTTCCTTTAAACAAAAGGAGATATCTAGATAGCAGTTGAAATGAATTGGTCCTTTGACACATTAGTTTCTATAGATCGTATCATAGAAACATCAAAATCTAAGTGTCGAGCGTCTTTAAGACATAGTAAAATTGTAGTATTTAAACCTAACCTAGTCATAGGTTTAACAACTACTTGGACACAACCAAGATGCAAAAAGTTGTATCTTTGTTTAAGTTTAGTCATATCCTTCCTAAAACAAAGTACAAATTCTTCCTGTGAAGAATCGATATTTAAAAAAATTTCTTCAATTTTTATAACATAAGTTGACTTATTGAAAAAGTTTGAGCTAGATGAAATTCAAACGAAGTGTTAGTAGAAAAAAAGAACAAAATTGCTTTCAACTTTAAAAATTTGTTAAAGAAGTCTAAAAAGGAAGATATTGTCATAGACAAAATGATGAGATTCTTGTCAGTACTTTCACTATAGCAAATAATTAAATTTATTATACATGTAATAGTGCATTTTTTAAGTATTGTTACAAATTTCAAATTTCATTATAAATAGCTTAGATCTCCCAAATGTAAGGCACAAGTTATTGACTCCCATCCCAACTTTTCTCCAGACCTTTTCTAGAATTTTGCCAAATCTATAATCTTTCTTTTCAAATCAATAAAATTTTATTTTGCATATAATTTGCATATTTTAGTTCATAATTCTGCTATAATCTTTACTTCTTTTAGGTTTTATTTTATTCATTTTGAGTTCACTCAGGTGTTTAGTATTATAGTTAAAAGGAGGTAAAGATGGCTAGATGAACTAGAAAATATTGTTATTTTATGAAGTCTATACTAATGTTTAAGTATGAAAATGATTTGGATGGTTGTTAGCTCTTTGTGATACATGTGTTCATCAAGGAGCATAAGTCCCCATTTTAAGTTGAGTTGAAAAAAGGATAATTCCTATCTTCCGTGCTCCTATGGCTAATATAAGTCGAGGCTAAGTAATCCAAAGAAACTATTTATCTTAAAATTTTAGTATTTGATTCATTTAGCAACTATAATTTGTAGTTCATCTTATTATCTTCATTGTACGTGAAAGTTGTGATATTAAACCTGAGAAGGTTTACATATTTGTTTATTTGTTTCATTTTTTGTGTTCTGCTGCTATTGTAATGCTTAGATCTCTGTCATCTGAATTTTCTTTTTCTACATCTTCTTCAAATAGTTCTTAAAAAATCAAATTTAGATGTTTTCAAATTAACTTTCAAAGAATAAATTGATTTCAAAAACATCAATCAACATATTAATGACTAGGAAATGCTAAGGATACTTAACAAAGAACTTTACAAATCTAGTTTAAACTTTTTTAATAAGTCAACTTATGTTATAAAAATTGAAGAAAATTTTTTAAATGTTGATCTCTCATAGGAAGAATTTATACTTCTCTCTAGGAAGGATGTAACAAAACTTAAAACAAAGATACAACTCTAGATCATGGTGAATTTGGGAGAAGGTTGAAGGTGATTGAGGAAGAAAGACTAAACTAGACTCTACATTGTTTCCTATTTTACTTTTTCTATTGGAATTTGACCTAGTGTAAATAGGCTTTGAAAAATGCTCTCTTAGAATTTTAAAGGATTATGAATGAAATTTATAATCCCTATACAAATTTTATCATTGTCTATATTGATGTTGTTTTGATCATTTTCTAAAATTTTGACCAACATTTCAAACACCCAAACATTTTCCTGAAAGCTACCTAGAAAAATAGACTTGCAATTTCAAAGAAAAAGATTTCTCTTTTTTAGGTAGATTTGGTTTCTTGGTCATAACATTTTCCAAGGAGCTATAACTCTAATTAGAAGGGTAATTCAATTTGCTAAATAATTTTCTAATCAAATTATTGAGAAAATCCAACTTCAAAGGTTTTTAGGATGTTTAAATTATGTTGCAAATTTCTTTCCAAATTTATCAAATGTTGTTTAGCATTTACATGATAGGTTGAAAAAATCTACACCTCTATGAATGAATTTACATACAAATATTGTCAGAAGTGTCGAAATTTAAGTCAAATATTTCCCATATTTGCATATCAATGATCAACTAGCCAATGAGATTGTAGAGATTGATGCTTCAGATCTAGAATATAGCGAGCTCTTAAAGCAAATTAAAAATGGTAGGGAACAAATGGTTGTATTTACATCAAAGCACTTGAACCCTACTTAACAAAAGTGTTCAATAGTCAAACAAGAGATTTTGTCAATTGTTTTATGTATTTAAAAATTCTAAAGTGATTTATTAAATTAAAATTTTACTGTCCAGGTATACTATCAATTTGCCAAGGATGTTCTTCAAAAAGATGTAAAAAATTTGGTATTAAACTAATTTTTTGTAAAATGACAAGCCATCTTATCAGTTTTTGATTTCCAAATTGAATTTATAAAACGCTCTTCAAATTTCATTCCTAATTTCCTCACTCATGAATTTTGGAAAGGGAATAATATCAAGAAAAAAGCAAGATAAAAATAAGGATCTACCTTCAGATCTCAAACCGAAATCTTCAAATCCCAAAGATAAAGGCAAGCAAGTTGTCTCTTCCTTTAAATCTATGGCTAAAACACCTACTCCAAATGATGTCCCCATCCTAATAGAAACCTTGTAAGTCATTACAAGTTAAATGTTCTTGGCACTTCAAAAAAAATCTTGGGCTAATATTACCAAAGAAAAGGATATCAAGGTTTTCTCAGAAACTGTTGGTGACAAGTCTCTAACCCTCACTCATTCCAAATTGAATGAACTTATTTCCCAAAAGGCACTCAAAATCAGCAAAGCAAATATTCCACTAAAGGTCCAACCTAAATCCAACCCTAACAAGGTTATTACCAAATAAATCCAAAAATTGGATCTTGAAAATATTCTCGAAATGGGACCCAAAATTTAGAATCCCAATCTTAAGGAAGTAATAGCTAGAATCTTCCTAAAAAATTGGCACTACTTGCTGAAATCTTTAAATAAAAATTTAAAGTTCTATGAGCTTGTATTAGTTGATTCTAGGTTTGTAAATATCAAACGACATATGGATGAATCAAATTCAATAATAACTCATTCAATTTTTTGAATCAATGAAATCCTTTCACTTTCTGATTGGGGAAAAAACCCATTAGATAGCAAAAAATTTTCAAAATCATATGACCCAATAGGATACTCTTATTGGGAATATATTAATGCTTAGAAAAATACTTTGTATTTCCAAATTAAAGATTTTCAACATACTTAGTTATTCTTTTTTAACCAAAATATTAAATACAAGTTCCCTCAGTGGTTTATCCACTAATGGCAAACTTTTGGGCCTATCCCAGAGATCTTAGTTCATTTAGATCTTTACTTTGTTATTTTCTCGTAATCTTTCTTTGGATTTGGGTTGACTTCTACCTATTTTCCCTTATGCCTATGCTCTGATTTGTGGATTTTTGGGTAGATAAAACCAAATTATTAACAAAAGAATCCTAATTCTCTTATGTTGAGAGCTTTTTTTTTTTTCACTAATTGCTTATAGATTTTATCTTCCTAGAGCTACCTTTTGGAAGCTACAAGTTATCCATAGGTAAGTTGTTCATATGGGATAATCCCATTGAATTTGTTCCTTATTTTTTCTCTAATCTTATCTCCTAAAGATCTAGGGATTCCAGCTAGGAATTTCTCTTTCCAAAAGGGTTAATTATTATCAGACTTGGGGTATATTTACTTGAAGAAGGTATCCTTGTACCATCTAAAGTTGCTTATGATTTTTCACCTAAGATTTGAGAGAAGTTTAGTTGATTTATCCTTCTACAGGCTAAGATATCCTATGAAGTGTTTGGTGATTATAGATCAATGTATTTACGGCATTAGGGATGGGTTGACCATCTAATCCTAAGACTAATTCTCCTTGACTATCTAATTTATAAGCATCATAAATTTCTTATCTTTCTAATTAAGTTGATGAGATGCTCATCCCATCAACCTTTTAGTTGGCCAGTAAATCTGGCAACCAAAACATGAACAACTATTATGTCGTCACATCCCTACATGGTTTGGCAAGCTGTATAAACCAAGGTCATTTGTTATAGGAGTTGGATTATTTCATACTTAGATTTGCCATTTATGTTCCATTCATAAATGTTATTCCCATTATAGGAATTTTGAACAAGGGATGTTTAAGATTCTAAGGTCTTTTGGAAATTTGGTTGTTTAAGCCTTTAAGGTGCTAAGGTTTTGAGGGCTTCAACTTTTAGTTCTTCTTCTTCTAAGGCTATTTCAAAAGCTTTATCTAAAGCTTGTGTATTTCTACTAAAGCTCTCTCCTAAAGATGACTCAGTGATAATCAAATTTTTTCCTAACTTTTTTTTTCTAATTCCTTAATCATTTGACTTATTGGGGCTATTTCTACTATGTGTGAAAGTTCAAATCTATGAGATCAATTGAGTTATTTTTACTTATCTAGTGGGATCTCATAAGATTTGAACAAAGGTTGTTCTATTTATTTTAGAGTACTATTTGAACTAGAGGTTTCTCCTATTTAGACAGATTTACTAAGGATTTGTTGTCCTAAATTTGTAGGTATTTGTTAGTGTAGTTGTTTTCTTCCATCAGAAATTATATATCTCTTGATGAAATAGGTTCATACCATTTTTTAATCTTTAAGTAAGATGTAAGTTTTAAAATATCATTATTGATTTTAATGTTTTCTTCTTCATCTTCAACCTCATTTTTTCCTTTTTGAAAATAAAAAATCATTTGATTAAAAAAATTTTGCTGATTTTTTTAAAACTTTGACTTCTTCTTTAAGAAGATTGCTTTAGATTGCAAATCTTGTAAGGTAACAAGTTTATATTTTTCTAAATTAAAACTTTCTAAAGCATCTTTAAAATTGTAGATTTTTAAAACTAGGGTTTTTGAAGAAGTTGAAGGTTTATCTAAAGTTCTTTTGAACTCTTGTGGGTAACTTCTTTTTTTTTTTCATTATCCAACAATTTACAGATAACCTTAAAAAGAAGATCTTGTTCTATAGAGAGCATATGTAGATTTTTTTTAGATGATACTGATTCTTCAAATTTTGAAAAAGAGCAACAATCATCTTCTTGAATTTGGTTATTTTTTTAAACTTGTTCTTCATCTATAGAGGAATCTTCTTCTGTAGATTCTTCAGCAAGTAGGTTGCTGATTTAGTTGAAGGTGTCCTTATCAAGTTTAAGTTTTCTTAATTTTTTTATTTAGTCTGCAATATTTGTCTATGTGACATGGCTTATTGCATCTAAAATAGATTGATTTTTTTATATATATTTGATGAAAAAGTATACCTATGGATTTTATATTACTGGCAGATCTTAAGAGCTACCTTTTGGACATAAGCAATAAGCTATCCATAGGTAAGTTATTCATATGGGATAATCCCATTGAATTTGTTCTTAATTTTCTCTTTGACCTTATCTCTTAAAGATCTAGAGAGACCAGCTTGAAATTTTTCTTTCCAAAATGGCTAATTACTATCAGACCCAAAGTATATTTGTTTGAAAAATGTATCCTTATACTACCTAAAGTTGCTTTGGGTTTTTTACACCTAAAATTTGAGAGTAACTCGACTGATTTGTCCTTCCATAGGTTGGGATCTCTTATAAAGTGTTTAGTAATCATGTCAATTAAGGTATTTGTAACATCAAGAATGGATTGACCATCTGATCCTAACATTAATTCGCCTTAACCATCTATTTTAAAAGCATTATAGATTTCTTGTCTTTCTAAGCTAATGAAATGCTCATCCCACTAACCTTTGAGTTAGCTAATAAATTCGACAGTTAGGACATGAACAACTAGCATGTCATCACATCCTTGCATGGTTTAGTAAGTTATACTAATCATGGTCATTTCTTGTAGAAGCTAGATTACTTTACACTTAGATTTGCCATCTATATTCCATTCATAGATGTTATTCCCTATAACACCTAAAAAATTCAGGAAAATTAAAAGGAAAACTTCAAATAAAAATTTAAATTGGAAAAGGACTAAATTAAAATTTTGATAGGGACTAAAGTGAAAAGTTTTGTTTTCAGGTGGGGTAGATTTTGAAATAATGAAAAGTTCAGGGGCCAAAATGAGAAAGTTAGGAAACCGGTTCAGCAGGTAACCAGTTCCCCTAAATTTTTTTTCTCCGTATTTCTCAAGAATTTTCCTAGCCCCATCGGCCCCCCTTGGCTGACCTCCTTCCTCCCTCTTTCGGCTCTTTGGGAAAAATTCTGGAGCTTCCCATGCTCCGGCCTAGTTTCGGCTTAACTCTGATTGTCTGTCGCCTTGCAACGGCCAGCTCTTGGCCAGTGGGAAGTCCGGCGAGGCTCCCGTCGGTTATACTCTTTTTCTTCGGTTGTGAGACCCTTCGGCATGGGAGCTCTTCTTCTTGCCGGAAATGGCGGATTCCGATGTGGGTGTTCTGTCCATTCCTTCCCTCTCTTCCTTTGCGACCCTTTCCATGACTGAGCAGTGCCAGATAGTTTGACTGCTCTCCTTCCCCTATTTTGATGTTGGTTCGGCTAGCCTTGGGATGTG
Source organism: Saraca asoca (assembly GCA_026873985.1). NCBI lineage: Eukaryota > Viridiplantae > Streptophyta > Magnoliopsida > Fabales > Fabaceae > Saraca > Saraca asoca. The sequence goes on from JANHAO010016690.1 coordinate 13,472, forward strand.
GGTCGTTGGCAGAATTCCGGTCGACAGCGAGCTGAGGGTAGGACCTTTGAGACCCGGTGAGTAATCCTAAAATAAAAGTTTTATTTCGAAGTGATTGGTTTGATAGTTATCAAGAAATATGTATTTGAACTGTAATATGTAAAGTTGATGTAGTTAGAACATTTTGTCATAAAATTTCTTCTGAAATACTTCTGAGTACCTATAGAAATGGGAAATTCTTAGTTGTTGTTTGATTGCTGTGTAACCCTAAGTTTGTTGTTGCTGAATGGATGCTGTTTGTTGCATCCATTTTTGTTTCTTGGTTGTTGACTATTGTATAGGATTAGTTCGTAGGGTAATGGTAGTCGTTGAATGTATAGTAATTAGATGTGTTCGTTCTAAATAAAGTGTGGAACCAGTAAGGTCTAAATTTGTATAGATTTACCCTTTGAAGTTGAGTAGAAAATCTCACCTTTGTGATTATCATTTTGTACTGTGTTAAAAAGTAATCTTATTAAATAACTAATAAGCTAGTAACTTCAATAATTCAAAATACCGATGATGAGTTTATTCTAAGGTATTCTCTATATATAAACCATATACTTCTATACTAATAAATATGAAAACTGGATTCCCTGGAAACCTAATGGTAATCAAGTAATATTTGTAAACAGTCTTTAAGGTTGGGTAATACCAAAAGAATAGCCGATATGACTGGAAAATATAGTGAATAGCCAGAAAGGCAGTAAAAGCCCAAGGGGCGGTAACGAAAAATATTGAAAATGCCATGATCACCAGCAAGAGTTTCCTTGGA
>JANHAO010016691.1:0-14263 GCA_026873985.1 Saraca asoca
GTTTTAAATAATTGTTGTCTAAAACTAGTAATAAAGGCAACAATAAAAAAATTGTTGCCTATTCTTGTTATAGGCAATAATTTTTGAGTGTTGCCAAAGATAAAAAAAATGTTGTAGTGATATTATGATGAGTATTCTTCAAAATTTTATACTTTGCCTTTGATTTTAGCTTGTTGATTAATATATTTATTGGATTTGATTCCCTTGATGAAGTGAAATTTCTAATTTGTAAAATGTTATAAACTGATGATTATATACCCGTATATGTATGTTCAACTACCTAAATTCTAAACATGAGTTGTAAGCAAATTTTGGGTTTTCTGAGGGATTATCCACTCCCTAGGTTTCTTTGAAACTCAATCCATTTCTTTTTTATTTTTAGAGCTTGAGGCTGCTCTCGCTGTTCATCCGCATCCATCTGGTCCAAAGTCTACTCCTTGATTAGGTAGGCTTCTTTGCGGAGATCAAATGCTTATTAATGGTGATATTTTGGCAGTTGGTGTAGTTGAGTTGTGTATGTGATTGTGTCTAGTTGTTACCTAGTAATTGTACGTATTGAGATGTCTAGGCTTCTATAATCTTCTGTTTAGTCGTACAGGTTGTGTGTAGGGCATATAAGCCTCAGCCAATGTACTAACCTAGTTCCTAGGGTCTAAAAAATAGGAGAAACTCTACTGAATTTTTATCAGAATTCTAAGGAAGTATTTTGATAATTAAGTCTGTGTTGATTAGGTGTTATTACTTCTTATATGTTTTATATTTGTTTAGTTGCACTCCATATAGGAGGTGTGTCTTATCAAGGACTTTACTGCACTATTAGGCCTGTAAAGAATTATTTATCAGTGACCTCTTATGTCAGTCATGTGCCATGGATTGGGACGTAACAATACAATTTCAAGCTTTTTACTTTTGGTTGTCTGCAAATTGGAAGCATTTCACAAGATAAAAATATCATTAGTCAATCAAAAAAGATGAAAGCCTTCATGAATGATGACTTTGAAGGACATATTTTTTTAACCCTTCACACTAGAAAGAATATGATCGAGGAAAAGACGACCGATCCTTTGATAAAAATAGTCCAACTCCCTAGTCATTGTTGAGAGTAAGTGCAAAAGAAGAAAAAGATATGGGTGGTGGCCTCCCGATTAAACATGTCGCAAAGTGTCTCAAAGCAAGTAAAGATGTGTCAAGCATTCCAAATTAACTAAGCCGAGCAAGCATTTATTGTTCTTAAAATATCTTGTTGAAAATTGATGAAATGTGGGATAATACCAATCCGATCAACAATATCCCCATAGAAAATTAAAAATCGCTGTGTGTCAAAGTTGCATGGGCGTTCATCATCCCCAGCAGGCTCAAAGGTTATCTCTTCCCGATTACGGATATGATTGCCTTTATATCAAGAGTCCCGAAGCCTAGTAAGGCTAGGAATGTTCTGTCATCCAGGAGCAGTTACCTGGGTCCTGCATCCATATGAATCCAAGTAACGTCTTCAAAAGCAGAATTTAGCAAACTCTCTCAGCCTATGCCATTTGGTTCTCGGGAAAAATCAGTCATTATTCTCAAAGGAACGGAACAATGGACAGTGCAAGAGGTTACTTCCTCTTCGTCCAAGGAGGTAGAGGAAGAGGAAAAATCCCAGCACCAGGGACAAAATTTGAAGATAAAAAGTCAAAGAGGAAGAGAATTTAAAGGGCAAGATGTACCTTCAAAAAAGAAAAAAAAAATATGGGATCAGCAAATGAGACGAAGAAGAAGCAAGAAACTAAGAAAACATGGAAGGTAAACACAAATAATTACCATAAAGCCAAATATTACTAAAATGTGTAATGATAAAACAAGAAGAGGCAAAGAAACACGAAAGGATTAGAAGCACTGAAGATGAACAGTACGGAAGACTTCCAAGGTAGCAGTAATGGAGAGACCAGGATTGAAAACACAATCAAAAGAGATTCACAAAAAGGAAGCTTTAAAAACAATATAGAAGCAAAAAGACCTAAGATTAAAAAGAGAAAAAGAAAGAACATACCTTTAAAGGTGCACAACCGAGCAGCAAAAGTGAGAAGCTCTAGAAGTTTCAGCACAGCAAGGAAGAAACCGCAATTGAAATGGCAGAAATAGGAAAGGTTCGAACAAAAAACCTGCTCTTATATGAAAACAACCAACGATTCGGATCTCTCACATCCAAAGGATGAGAAGGGGATCCCAGTCTCATCCATGGTCTAGATAAAACCAAAAATAACAAAAAACATTAAGGCATTTACCTTGGAAAAATGTGAAGCAATAAAAGGTAAACATTACCCCTCACCTCTAGCAATCGACAAAATGCCTAGAAAATCATAAAGACATCCAAGTCAGGATGGGATGATAACTCATAAAATGGATGTTATATCAACATGCCTATCAAGACTCACCCTGGCGAAGACGACCCTCGCCGGATGGTCAACCTCAGGCAACGCCAACTTATGCATCAGCCGACTGGCCACCACCAATCGATCAGATATTCTCATACCATCCGGCATGGTCATCCTAGAGAAAAATGTCGCTCTAGGACAACTGGTACCAGACGATCGGACGTGGACGACAAGCTAAGATTGTTTTATAACCACGTGACAATGTCCCATTGGAACCCGCTCACACCATACACCCCTCGCAACGAGAATCTTGTCAGTAGGATTTAGAATCACGTCAAACAAGGACCTATATCCATTATAAATAAGTAATAGCCTTCAACCCTAACTTAAGACATACACCATATATTGTTACTACGTAGAAATCACTCCAGGTACCAAATTGTGTGGCTTTAATTTGTTTTTTCTACTTGGATTATTTTGGGTTAAACGTCATGAATATATTACTAATTTCAGACAGTTGTTTTTTAAGTGGAAAGACGATTAATTCTCAAACTTTTGCTTCAGCACGTGCAGAAACTGTAACCCAAGTACCAGTTATAATCTTCATATATACTGTTCAAGTCCTGTATATAGTCCCACTATATATGTTCATCAATTCATGTACAGTGGAGAGAGCCCAGGCTGTGATGGACTATTTAGTGATGACTTGAACTAGTAAACTTCAATGCTGCTTCCATATATTAAAGTTTTCACGCTCTGCACACTATAACTCGATTCTCTTTGATCACGTGGTATCTTTTGCCAAAGTTTTGACTAAGTTTTCAATATAAACGATATGAGAAAACAAACGCATAAAATTCAGTAAAGTAATAATAAATCCATAGCTAGCACATGCGTCATACTTGTGTATGCGCGCCATTATAGAAATAACCAAAAAGAAAAAAAAAAAAAGCAAGAAACAGTATTCACTATTCACATCAATGTACCATATGATATGCCAAGGAATCGGAATCAAACGATATTGCTTGCAAACATGCTGTGAATGGAAGGCAGTGAGATTCCATGTACCTTAATATATATATTATGATGGTAGGTTTAAATTGTGATTTGTAAATATAATATTATACTAATATTCTCATCGCACTTGATCTCTGTCATAAACTCATTAATGACATTTTTTTTAACTTTACTATAATAATATAGTCGAATCACAAATACAATTTAAAATATATGATTCTAAATAATAAATCGAATGGTTTACTTGCAAAATATTGTCCTTTTATGTAGATTTTTTTTATAGAAATTTGAGTGTTCTTCTTTTCTCTTTCCTTATATTTCTATCATCTTAAAGAAAAATAGATACAAAATCTTTATATGTGGTAAGACTCAAAATCGTTTATATATAACAAGATCTACAAAATATCTTTTATCTATCCCTCTCCAATATAATAGAAAATCAAAAGGAAAACAAGCATCAAATCCTTCCAACAGCAAGTGAGTCCTTTTGCTTCACATTTGCCTTCGCTCTATGAATAATAGAGTAGCTGCTATGGATAAGCAGCACATAATTAAACTGATACCCAGAAAAGAAAGCCATGCATAAAAGAGAAGCAAACATATATTTCCTCTACTTGCTCCTATAGCTCATTACAGACAAGGACAAGTACTAAAATTGTGAAGACTAGGGTTTCTTAGGATATATACCTAGCATTCACACATTGCACAGAGGAAGAGAAAGGAGATAGGCATGTTATTAAATCATGAAAAACAACAAAAATGACAGAAGTGAAAGCTTTGTTATTTGGGAATGAGTTTAGTACAGAACAACAGTATTGGGAATGCAGCAACTTTGCTTGGACTGTGTTTTTAGAGCATAGAAGAGAGATATTTAGTATAGCCAAATACTATATCTTGGCTTAGCAGACATTTCTGAAATCTAATCAAAGATTTATACAAAGCCAACATCATATAACTCTATCTTTCTTCGTTGGATCTGATATGAGTTATAATGTAAGAAATGTTAGCCTTTGATATATATATTTCTCATTCTACATTTCTTACGTACGTAAATTTTGTCCCAGTAAAGAAACTTTGTCTGAAACTATCATGCAGGAATTTAAAATGCCCAGTTGTTGATGCATTGGAGTTGCGCAAAAAACTATATGGATGCATCAATGATGCAGAATCGCAATTTAAAACGTTGTTATATATCATGTTGTACATATCCGATAACACAAAAATTGATAGGATAACTCCCATGAGGGATTTTATCAAACTACATATATGATTATGAAATACTAGATAGTATTATATTTTATCTACTCTTTTTATCTTTTCATATACTTCCAAGTCTACTTCTACTATTCGTATTACGAAGCCTAATTAGTTGCAATATCCGGGGATGTAGCTACAGATTTAATTATGAGCCCATGGAGGATGATGAACAAGAACTTGATTACAGGGAATTAACAAGATGAGATCTTGCATATCAAAATTAAGTAATCAAGTTTTAAGCATGATGCACTTAGAAGTTAACAGGCTTTATAAGATAGTCCTGTTACTTTCCGGAGATCAAGATAGTATTTTCGATCAACTGTTCTGAGGTTAAAACTGCAGAAATGCAGTGTTTGTTTTCTGATAATCACTTCGTTTCATCAATTCATCAAACAAGAAACAGAGAAAAAAACCGAAAAAAATAAAGTATCCTTGAATCCCCAAACAGATCAAGAGTTAGGAAAGAAAACAAGAAAAAACATTTAATGTATATATTATCCTAGCTAAAGCAAGCATAAAAGAAAATGACAGCCAAATATATATATATATATATATATATATATTTCTGATCAGAATTCACAGTCTTCAGAATTATTCATGAGACCATTGGAAAGGAAAAGATGACTTACCTTTGCTTAGTATATGAGTTTCTGATGAATGATTAATTGGTTCTTCAATCTTCAAGGAAAGATGGGTGCGAGGAATGAAGCCTGGTCCGAGATCAGTCCCCAACTATCAATTTAATGAATTTCAACTTGGAATAAATTAAACTCATTACAAAATCTTGGATCAAACTCATTCCAAACATCCCCTTTATTTCTTTCTATTCAAGCTGATGATTAAGACAAGCTGGTAGCTATCCTATTTCTCTGTCAAGAAAAGTTTTAAGAGAAAGGATTAAGAGATCAGACAGTGATTTCGGATCGAACTTCATTCCCGACACCCTCTTTCCACCTTCAACGAATCTCCATAATCTTCATCAAAGTAAGAATATTATGGTAATAATATAAAGAGAAGGAGAAAAAGAAGATCATGGATGATAAATCTTCTTCACTTCCAAAATTACTTTTGTATGTATATTTATAGCTGAGGATAGTTTCTTCAGTGAAAACTCTCATCTGCTGCCTATATATCCGTGTAGATCTCTTTTTCTCAAGGTTCAAGGACCAACAAAGGCCTGCAAGCACTCAAGTTCCCAATCAATACGCCACTAAACAATAGATAAATCAAATAGAGGACGGACGACTGAGACAAAGGGTAGATGGTGGAACAAGAAAGAGAGAGAGTTGAACAAGCCAGGGAAGAAAAATGTTAATTACAAAAGTACTATTCACACCTTCTTTTCACATGTGATGAGAGAAACTATCATATTCATTTTATTAAAAAAATAATTTAATTTAAATTATAATACATTTGCATTAAAAAATATTTTAAAAAGATAATGATTCTAAATAACACTGTTTATAAATGGATAAGTAGTGTTATTTGTATAATTTATCTATATTATTACTTAAATGTATGACAAAATGTAGATATAATTAGGCTTGATTTGTTTAAAATATATCAAATTAGTTTAATTCAAATTATGTTATATATAGTTAAAGGTTAATTTAAAATAAAGTAATTTGTTTTAAAGAAAGTGGTAGAAGTGGAAAAGAAGATGAAAGACAGATCACGATAAGAATATAATAATGAAAAGGCTGGTGGGTTTTTGGAGGGATAGAAGTTGTCTTGTTCTAAGAGCTATAGCTTTATGGAGGAAGAGGGAAATGACTAGAGATTGCTCAGAGCTGAGACTGTTACAGGCTAAGTCTGAGGAAAAAGAAAAGGAAGCACTGAAAATAACGAGGAGGACCAAAAGAAAAGCAAGAAACAAAGCATGGGGAGGGAACAATATGGGCCTCCACAAGTGCAATTTTTTTATGATCAAAATTAAAGTTGGGGTCGTTGGAGTCACACACCCAAAAAAGATAAAGAGACTGACGACAATGGAGATATCTCCATCTTGAAGGAAAGGGGTCACTCTCACTCTTAGCTTTTAGCTTTATCTACATATTATTATTGCCTAACATATGCACACAGCTCGTTTTCCAAAATTACACAGGAAAATCATTAATTTTTAACTACAAGAAAAAAAAAAACAATTTTCCGGGCCTTTATCAAATGATTTCCTTCTTTTTTTTTTTTTTTAAGTCAAGAAATTGAAGTAGCCGAAAGGTTTGGTGAGCGAAGTTTCATGAATAGACTATTTATTTTGTGTAATGATGTTTCAAATCAAAATTAAAATTTGAAGACAAGTTGTTAAACTTACTATTTATCAAGTTTTAAACCATTATGCTTTTGTGGCTTAAATGAGAGGAAGATGAAACTCAGATGATAAAAGTATGCAATCTTTTTTTAAAAAAAAAATAATTAAGATAGATAATGTGTTAATAGAGTAAATCACATACAAATTAATTTTAATATTTTAAATTATAAGTAAATAAAATATACTCAAATAATACTATATATAAAGAAATTGTATTTTCCTTATACACAAAAACACAAAGAAAACTACTAGTTACATTAAAAATTATTAACACTATTATCCAGCGTGTAAGGATAAGATTACCCGGATAGATGTGAACTTTTCTGAAAACTTGCATCTCATATTTTCTAATGAGATTTAAACATAAAACTTTCAGATAAATTACCCATTTGTTTCAAATTAATCACCTAATGTTTAACCATTGAAGTCATTACAACATATGTTAGACCACCTAATAGAATATCCATCCGATCCCAAACGAAAATTTTGAAAATTAACTATCCTTGTGAAATTGCTAGTTTCTAAGTGTATGATTTTTTTTTTTTTCTGAAAATAAAAGAATGGATGATGAATTTCTTTGCCATTTTTTCATTTGTCTATGCGTGCGTGTTATCATAAGAGAAATACTTGCATAGACTTTGTTTATGATAAACAGAAAAGCAAGATAGATATGATACATTTATAAATGTAGACTCATAAAATTTATATTGGAATTTATAGTATTTATGTATAATGTAGTTTGTGTTAATATCTATTTTATTTGACTATGCGATCTCTTATTTGCTTTTATTTAATTAATAAGAAATCCTAAATTCTCAAATCAATATATATAGATATGGGCGAAATCAATAATAGAGTCCTCAAATCTGTCCTTTATTTATAATTTCATCTTTATTGATGTGGCAGCATTAATGTCTTAATTTTGTATTATTCAACAAAATTACCTCTCCATATATACAATTTCATTATGTCAAGTGAATATACCTACATGACATATCAAGTGCCTGGTTAGCCAATTAAATCACGTTCCAGAAAAAAAAAAAAAAGACTACAATTAAGGGAGAAAATTATGTCATTCCTTAATATTTTTTTCAGATGAAATAACATGTTAAATCCCTAATTTTCAAACCTTCACTGTTTTTAAAAATTTAGAAAATAACATTATTTTTACCTTCAATTGCAATTTCCTTTATAATTTGTAATTTAACGGTTCAGTTAAACAGTTAACTTACCATATTAATGTTTTCTAGTTGAACTAGTATATCATTTATTTAAATAATATAAAATTAAAGAACTATTAATGTCACTTCATAAAATCATAAATGAAATTACAAACTAAATATACATATAGACTATTAATGTCACTTCATAAAATTATAAACGAAATTACATACTAAACGAGAGAGAGACAATTATGTTGAACACAGCTGTTTATATCAAATAGATAAATAATTCAAACGATTTTGAGATTTTTCCAAGCCTTTACAATTGTTGGCCATTTCACATCACAATCACTTCAAAATCTTATTGATATCTCATACATATATAGTCACCTTTTTAATTAAGATGAAAGATTAATGCAAGGATTTAGCATGTGGAGTAATATCAAATTACAATAATATAATAACTTTTTGACAATGATCCATGTGTATGAGAGAACTATTCAAACTAGCGTTAATTAGATGAGTATTTTTCTTTTGCTGAGCCGTAAAGTGTTCAAACCTACCTTCTTCACGGCCCTATTCATAATCAGTGCCCTACTATTTCAATTTGGCATGATTGTCAAAAGTTGTTATAACCACTACTTCCATATATAAATCGGATATGTTCTATTTGTAATAAGAACCATTATTTGGAAGTTGTTAGGTATTACAATAAGAAAAGAAACTACAACTAATTAATTAGTGTTTAGATGGTGTTGGATTAGTTTGTACGCATCTAAACTAATTTATCTATTAATATCAATCAAAGATAAGCTATAATCTACATATTCAATTTATAAAATTTACAAAAACAAAAAATGTTAAACATAATGTTTAACTATATTTTTAGATTTATCTCTCAGTTACTGAATAAAACCTAGATTAACGTCTAAGCAGTTGTATTATGTTAATATAAAAATTTGTTGTTTGATGAAAACTTTTATATTGAATAGAAGTATAAATATGCATATAACAAACATTCAAATTGTTAAATTATGTTTAGATGTTTAGGTGATGTGAAATTCATTCAATTCAAAATTTTCTTTGTTTATAAATGTATGGCGCATTTTATGAGTATTGATATTTTAACTTCATAATCTTTTTTTCTTTTAGTATTTGCCATTTTTGTTACTAACCGTAGATTCAATGAAACTCCGTATATTACTTTCACCATTCCTTTTCAAGGATAAGAATTGTGATAATGAAGCATCCAAGGATATAATTGCATGTGCCATTATATATATTTCAATGAAGTCCAACCCACCCACTTCACCTCCCATTGTGCAATAGCATTTTAGTAAGACTATTTATGCAAAATATTTTATTCTTACCCTAATATATTACATCTTGACAAGTGAAATATTTATGTATCATACTTTAGTTGATCATATAATTACATTAGTAATTTTTTACTTATTAAAACACAATAATTATAATATTAAAAACTTTAGTGTTATAATAAAATTAGAAATATTTTTAGATACATTCATTACCTAATATTTCATATTGTTTTTCTTATCATAACAGTTTACGATGCACCAATACTTCATATAGCAACTGTGTTCACGTGTCAGAAGCGTTTCTGACATCGACACTCATCGACACCGATACGAAACGTGTCGGGGTCGTGTTCGTAATTTCAAAAAGTTCAGACACCAGTTCCCTATTTTGACACGCGTGTCAAGTTCGATTCCGGGACTGTGTCCGTAATTTTAAAAAGTTCGGACACGTATTCTCTATTTCAACACGCGTATCAAGCTCGATTTTCAGCTTATTATTTGTTATGCCCTGTTATTTAATATTATGAGTACTTTTTATATAAAAAAAATAATAATTATAATATATATTTATAAATAAGCACAATATTTTTTAATATTTATAAATGTACTCCTATATTTTTATTAATTACGTGTATCCCTCATGTATCAGTGTCCTATATTTTTTGAAAATATCGTATTTTCGTGTCCGTATTCGCGTTTCCTCATATCCACATATCAGTATCCGTGCAACATAGATAACAATAATAAATCACTTAACACATGCATGTAATATCTTATATTCGAATATAGGACATTACTCCCTCTATCCTTTCTTATTTAGGAGAAATTTTTTTATTTCATTTTACTTGTCATCTTAGAAAAACAAAATTATATTTATTTTTTCTAATTTTTTTCCTATCATTTAATAAATATTTAATTATTTCACACATCAATTAACTTTTAATGAAAAATAGATTAGTAAAATACAACTCTTTTCTTCTAAAATTAAAGTTGTTTATTAACCTCCTTCCTTGTGCATTTAATACCTGTATAAAATATAATACTTAAGGGAGTAAAAAAGAAAAACTTTAAACATAACTTTAATTGTCATTGTACCATGAACAATATAAACAACAAAATCTGTATATATAGTTAATGATTATTGCGGGGATCAACGAGAAATCATACCAAAATCCGATTGTGTCGGACTTGTTTAAGTATAAATCACTCTTTTAATTCAATAATTCAAGTCACTTAATTGCACACCATCATTGAAAAACTAAGCCTTTGGACATGACTTTTTGTTAAAAGTGTTTGACTGTTTCAACTAATTTGATTCATAACCACTTCACATTGCTTAGCAAGAATTGTTTGACTCACTACTGATTCGAATCTTGTACTTCCGTGTAATTGCAAGTTCCCATGATCACTGTGCATTGCGAATCCTTCTCCCCATTTACTACATCCTTAGAGCAAAACTGATGATTCTGGGCATTGATGATCTTTATGCAAATTTAATGCATGTATCGATAATTAAAGCATACTCCACTCTCCCTGCTTTAATATTATTTTAAATTATCAAGAATGTATTTATTATTATTTTTATTTTATCTCTGTTATCTTTAATAAATATTCAACAACTTTATATTAACTGACTTTTAACAAAGTATGAAATTAGTAAAATGCAACTCTTTTATACTAAAATTGAGAATAGTTAATAGTATTTTTAATTTTTGTATATTTATTTTAAACAATAGATTAAAAAAAAGAAGAAGAAGAAGAAATAGATGGAGTCCATTGCTTTTGAAAATAGTTGTGTGTTATGATGATAAAATATCTCATCTTTTATAATCATTTGAATTGAGAAGAGTAGAGGAAAATAAGAAGATATATAAGAAAATAGGAGTTATTGCCTGAACAATAAATTAAAAATAAAAAGGTAATTTTTCTATCTTCTTTACTCATTGCTAGTATAATGTATATAGGGGGGGTTCAACTTAGTCACTGCATAATAATAATAATAATAATTATTATTATTATTATTATTATTAATTTCATTAATCTTAATGTGTAGGATGCAGTGTAATATAATTTAAACTAATTTCATTTATTCACTTAACTATTTAGATTTTATGTGAGTTACATAAGACTTAATGAGTTCATATTAGTGCAATTAGTAATATTAGTCTAAAAATTAATAATGATTTTCAGGTTTTGGCTCTCATAATTCAAACAACATTGCATTTACCCAAAGAAAAACCAACTAGAAACTCTTCCATCCTCAGTAATAAGCAACTTTATTCTATTCTTCTGCAAATTTTACTTTGAATTCCAGGACACGGTGATCTGACGCTTTCACTGGGCGACAGAGAAAACAACATCAACATATCATCAACTTCAAATAATTTGCATCTGTTCCCAACCATAGCAATTGTTCATGCTAATGGGTCATCACATCAAAGTGGATTTTTCACCTTTTGCTTTCTTCCTCATGCAGCCACTTGCCCCCACAACATTTCTAATCAAATCTCTTTCTCCTTTTTTTTCCACTTTTCTTTTCACTTTATGTGTTCTTTTTCTCTGTGGTCCATAAGTGCATTTTTGGGGAAAAAAAAACAATTTACATGATTTTGCTTCACCTTAAATTTAAAATATATATAATATTTATAAATTTTATATTTATTATTATATTTATTTTTCTATTAAAACTTATAATAAATCAGATTGGCGCAAATATGATATCATTGGCCACGGGCCCACATGGCATTTGATAATGCCTGTCCTTGTTGTTTGGCCATTTCAGGTTCTGAGTTAGGAAAATCTATTTCATTCATATGTGTGAATGCTAAGATAACAAAAGTAGTCTCTTCTTTGGATGTGTGTTGGCCAATAGCTCTCTGTAGGTCATACCCAGTTTCTGTCCTATTGGCAAATTGCATGATTGTTGCACATGTGAGGTCATCACCCCTTTCGTGGTATGACACGTGGTGTATACATAAATATGGTTCATTGAATTCAGTATTTAAGAAATCTCATAGTTGATCCAACCGATTTAAGCTTTAACTATTAATTCAAAAAAAATTAAAATTATTTTTTAAATTGATTAGAATCAACAAAAAATTAAATAAACAATAATCAAAAATTTTTATTTTTAGATTTTTTTTAAAATTAGATTGATCTAATAAATTTATATGTAATTAAAAATTAAAAAAGTAAATTTAACATCTAATTAATTTAAAAATTATTAATTTAATTCATTTTTAATTTTTTATTTTTATAAATTATGATCTCATATTTATAATACAAATTGACTATTATTTAACTTTTTAAAATAAATTTATATAAATTTTTGTTGACGTCGGATTTTGGTAACGGTCCAAACTCCGACCAACGGGAGGATTCTTCAAGATCTCTGACTTTTATCTGGTTCGAGCATAGTAAAAATGACAAGAATGACAAAGAAGAAAGGAAAACATAGGATTTAACGTGGTTCGGCCAAATCTGGATATCACCGGACCTTACGTTCACAGTAACATGCTATTGAGATAGTATTTTTACAATGTTACAATGTTTGATCTCTGTTTTGGCAGAGTTTCAGCATAGTCCAACCTCCTCTCCCTCTTACAGAGGGGCTCCTTTCTCATATTTATAGAGGAAAAGAGGGTACAATAGGAATTACATATGCAGTAAATAAGTTATATCAATATTTAATGTATAAGACAATGTATATAGATTGAATCTCCTCTTTCGGCTACTGCAGACTGTCTTCTACAGGCAAGGCCCAATTTGTCTGTTGGGGCGAGGCGAGATCTGGTCTTCTGTCTGGCGAGCTTTCAGGTCGCTGATCATGCTTCATTGGTCGGGTCGTTTGCTCCTTTTCAGAATGGAGTGCTCGAGCTTGCTTCTTAGAGCACAAGCTCGGGCTGATGAGGTCGCTTCATAATGCGACATGACAATAGAGTGATTATGGGCATGTTTCGAGCTGGTCCTCTCATCACTCTCAGGCTTCTCGCGAGCTCTTTTGGATCAAATCATTTTCACATATAACATAGGCCCCCCAACTCTCAGCTCGCTCAACGGGCTGGGAGTTGAAACTCTTCGATTTCGTGTTAGTCAAAGTCTTTCCCTGAGACTGTCGATTCATCTGTTCCAAGCCATGTTTCTGGCAGCACGTGTCCAGCAGTTATTGCTGAGTTAACTTGGCCTTTTTTTAGGCTTATTAATGATGATGGTTGGGGGGATAATTCCATATCCTTCGGCAGAGACAGCTTGGCTCTATATGAGGGAGAGACAATCCCTTCTGATTCTGTACTTTGAGCAAACCATGGATTTTTCTTATAAACCTCCACCATTTTCGGCATTCTGACCCTCCTCAGAGGCGTGTATGGTCTGCCGCATAATAGCTCAGAAGACTTATCTTCCTCAATAACGTGGAAGGATCTCATATGGATCCTAGACTGTGTCCTCTCAGCTCCGCCGTGAGGCATTTGTTCGGCTGGCCAAGCTCCTGGGGCTTCCTAGTGTGTTTCCTTCAAGAGGAGCAGGTGGTCAAAGATGAAGGGCTGCAGCGCTGCCGCTGATTGTGCACTAGAAGAAGAAAGTTACGGCGCGCGGGCTCTAATAAGCTAAGGTGCGGCCCTTCGTGGCTGATCCTTCTTCTTAGTCATAGGCTTTTCCCTTTGGTATTTTGTTTAGGTCTATATCCAGAGTTGTCTGTTGTAAATCTGCCTCGTTGAGGTTTAATGAATGAAGTTTCTTTTCTGCAATTTCTCTTTGTTGTTGTTGTTGGGTTTCCTTGGCCAAAGGGGGCAGCCAAGGGCTGAGAATTTCAAAAATTTCTTCTCCCCTTTGGCTAAGCAAACTCCC
>JANHAO010016692.1:0-14267 GCA_026873985.1 Saraca asoca
TGGATGACTTGTTATACTGCAATGATTTATTTGATCCTATTGAGGCTAAATTTATTAAATCTACTGAGAAGACTAATCAAAGTTGAAGTAAAATAAATAGAAAGTGTTGACATCGAAATTTGGTTCGTATGGAGGAGCCAAACTTCAGCCAACGGAATGTGGGTTTCGGGAATCAATGCTGCTCTTGAAGTGTTGAAAGTGAGCCAGGAGGAAGAGAGGGAAGGAAAGACAGTGTTTTTAATGTGGTTCGACTAAATCCAGACAGTATCGGACCCTACGTCCATGGTGAAAGTTTTATTGATAATTTGCAGAAGTTTTGTTTACAAGATTGGCCTCTCCCCCTTCTACTAACAAAGTAATCCTATTTATAGAAGAAGGAGGGATGCTATGCATTAAATGCTAGTTACAGCTGCGTTACATCAAATAAATGAGAAAAGATAATAAGAAGGCCGTATCCGGCCATAGACTGTGAAGCAGGCCTTCTTAGGTCGACAAGTAGGCTTGTAGCCGCCATTATGTCAGGCAAGGTGCTCTGCTGTCTCAGGCGAGAGTTTTACATGAGTGAGAGCTTCATGAGGAAGCCGCTAGGGTCGCTATGGCGAAGAGGCAAGTACAAACGGAGCGAAATGGTCACTGGGTCAATGTTCGAGCCCACCATCACTGAGTCACGCTGTCGCCGAAGTATGACCGTTCAAACCATGGTCGAGCGAGGTGAGCGAGACAGGGCTCGACGCTCGTTGTCGTCATCTGAGCTCCCGAAGGCTCTTTCGCTGAAGTGCAAGGACTAGTCTTCGGGTCCTCGGGGACTCATCCGCACGAGGCTATTTTTTTTAGTGTACAACATAAGCCCCTTAACTCTCGGTGTGCTTTGCGGATCGGGAGTTGCATATTTTCGAGGCTGGATTCGTATCTTCGGCCAGTGTCCTTCCTTGACTAAGATGTCATGTCAAATGTCTTTCCACATTTGCTTTAGGCCATGCTTTCTCCTGTTTGTCATTTTTGGCTGTTGGCGTGGCACTGCTGCTCGTTGCGAACTGTTGGATGAAGATTTGGTCAGATTCTTTCTGGATTCTTCAAAGGGCCGAGCGGGTCTATAAGTAACCCGAGGCATTATTCTTTTGCCTCAGGAAATTTTAATGGAGGAGAATGAAGAGCTGTTTGAAGTTTTCCAGCGTATTGGCTTCCGTTGAAGCTTACTGAGACTTGGATTGCCTGTTGCATGGTGGTGGGAGACATGGATGGACCGTTGCACGTGGTCCCATCGTAGAGCCTGGTAGAAGGGCTCTACGAGGTTCTCACAGTGGCTTCTGGCCACCTCCTCTGGCCATCATGGATAGCTCTACTACCTGGCCTGCTGATTTTTGGGGATGCTCCGATTTTGACCCAGATAGGTACGATGGCGGAGGAATAAGCAGGAGTGACTATGAGCTACTGCTCTATTGCCAGGAGCAGGCTTAGAGACCGGCCTTTCTCTCTGCAGAACCGTCACCTCGCTTGTCGAGGTTCTTTTGTATGGGTCTTTGTTCTTTCGGATGTATGTAGCAAATACCCCATGTATTGCTGTATGTAAATTCATAATGATCAATGAGAATTTCTCTTTTAGCCAATTAGTTGTTCTTTACTTTCCAGTCTACTCGTCATTCTGCGAGTGAGCTATGCTTTGAGCGATCACGAGTGACGCGTCCATACGTGAGGATTGTAAATCCGTACGTGAGATGCCGATTGTACTAGTATTATTCCGATTGTGGCGAGGTAAAGACCATTTACCGAGTGTTTGAGTCTCGGGTAGGCTTTGAGCCGTTGCACTCTTGACTTTGTTTGTACAGTAGCGAGGTGAGAACTGTTCGCTGTAACAAACGTAGCCACTGTAGCGAGGTGAAAATCGTTCGCTGTAGCAGGGTGCTGTGACGAGGTGAGAACCATTCGTCGTAGCGAGGGTGCTGTGACGAGGTGAGAATCGTTTATCATAGCGAGAATGCTGTGACAAGGCAAGAACCGTTCTTCGTAGCGAGGATGTTGTGACGAGGTAAGAACCGTTCGTCGTAGTGAGAGTGCTGTGACGAGGTGAAAACTATTCATTGTAGCGGGAGTGCAAGACTCTTAGGGAATTTGCAACTAATCGGCGAATTTCATTACTTCATTACAGTAGTTAGTGTAATCAAGTATTTTTGAGGATAAGTACACATCATGGGATCAGAATATAGTTCTGATGGAGGGCTCAGGCTCCTGGGTGATAACTCGCTGGGCTTGTTGAGCACGCTGTCCAGAAGGGTTCGCCACATAGTCTTGTAGTCGGCCCTTTCTGATGAGGTGTTCGATGGCATTTTTCAGAGCATGGCACTCTGAAGTGGTGTGCCCATCCTCACAATGATAGGCACAAAATCTGTTCTGATTCCTGGACTTGGCGGGTATCCTCATTGGCTGAGGTTTTTCGAAGTCCTCGTTATGTCTTTTTGTGGCGAAGATCTTGTCTTGCGTATCCGACAGGATGCTATAGCTCTCGAAGCGGCAGTAGGACCGCTGAGGTTTTGCTCTCTTCGTGAGGTAAGGAGTAGGGTGGTTAATACTCTCACCACTCATCTTTTTGCTTGCGGAGGGACCGTTGGGGCCCACTCGAGGTTTGAATTCCTCGACTCCAAAGGTTTCTTCCCACCTTATCTCACTCGCTCGTAAAATTCAGTGAGATCTCGAGTAGGAGACTTGTAGAGGCTTCTATACAGCTTACCATCTTTACGAAGTACTGCTGAGATGGCTGTTAGAATGCTTTCCTCCGAGGGGTTTTCCACGGAGTTAGCCTCGTGTCTAAACCGGGCTATGTAACCTTTGAGCGGCTCGTCCCTGCGCTGGAAAATCATCGCAAGATGGTAGGGAGGCATGAGTTGTCTCTTTAGCGCTAGATATTGGTCTATGAATTTCTTTTGACAATCCTCCCAGCTGCCAATACTGCGTGGGGAGGCGCCTAAGCTAAGCGCGAGGGGCTGCCCCTAAAGTGGTGGGAAAGACATGGCACTTCAATAGGGATCCGATCGTCTGGAGGTCCGTTTGTGTGTTGAATGCATTCAGGTGATCATTCGGTTCGCTATTGCCCTCGTATAGCGGGATGGCGGGTACCTTGAGTTTCTGTGGAAGAGGTTGCTTCTCAATCTCCACAGAAAATGGTGAGGTCTCCTCGTGACGCGTCCGATCGTTTTGAGGCTGTGGCCACGCCTCAAGTAACTCCAGCCTCCAGAGAACCTCGTCCATCGCTGGGTGCTGGTTTTCATGCTGAGGGATGGAGCTTTCCGCGTGTTACGAGCCCCTTGGCCGCTGACTGTCGCGGTCACCACGGGCCTCTTTCCGAGCTTCTCTGTGAAGCTGTTTGAGTTGAGCCATGACTTCTTCTTATCTTTGGGCGCTTTGTACTTGTGCCTGGGCAAGTGCTTTAACAGTCTCAGTCAACTCTCTAACTATGTTTTCAAGTGCTGTATGGGACTGCTGAGGTGTTTGAGCCTCTTGAGTTTCGGGTGCAGTGTCATGCTGCTGAGGAGCCGGAGCAGTGGAGTTGCGAGTCGTTCTTCCTTGGACCATTGCTGAACAACAGTGGAGACTTCAAAGGGCAGATGCTCCCTACAGACGGTGCCAAAAGATGTTGACGTTGAAATCTGGTCCATATGGAGGAGCCAAACTTCGGCCAACGGAATGTGGGTTTCGGGAATCAATGCCTCTCTTAAAGTGTTGGAAGTGAGCCAGGAGGAAGAGAGGGAAGGAAAGACAGTGTTTTTAATGTGGTTCGGTTAAATCCAGACAGTACCAGACCCTACGTCCACGGTGGAAGTTTTATTGATAATTTGCAGAAGTTTTATTTACAAGATTGGCCTCTCCCCCTTCTGCTAACAAAGCAATCCTATTTATAGAAGAATGAGGGATGCTATGCATTAAATACTAGCTACAATTGCGTTACATCAAATAAATGAGAAAAGACAATAAGAAGGCCGTATCCGGCCATAGACTGTGAAGTAGGCCTTCTTAGGCCGACAAGTAGGCTTCTAGCCGCCATTATGTCAGGCAAGGTGCTCTGCTGTCTCAGACGAGAGTTTTACATGAGCAAGAGCTTCACGAGGAAGTCGCTAGGGTCGCCATGCCGAGGAGGTGAGTACAAACGGAGCGAAACGATTGCTGGGTCGATGCTCGAGCCCACCATCGCTGAGTCTTGCCATCACCGAAGTATGACCCTTCAGACCATGGTCTAACGAGGCGAGCGAGACAAGGTTCGACGCTCGTTGCCGTCGTCTGAGCTCCCGAAGGCTCTTTCGATGAAGTGCGAGGATTGGTCTTCGGGTCCTCAGGGACTCGTCCGCACAAGGCTTTTTTTTTTTTTTAGTGTACAACAGAAAGATTGTTGGTTTGATTAGGCCATGGATTGACAGTATCGTATTCCATCATATGTTTACTGAGATTGATGCTCATGAATTGTGGACTAAATTAGTCAGTCTGTATAAGCATAAAATTACATAAAATAAAGCCCTTTTGATTTAGAAACTAGTGAATATGAAATATAAAGAAAGGTGTTCGATGACTAAGCATCTAAACAGCTTTCAAAGTGTGGTGAATCAATTGATTGCTAAAAGTATGATTTTGGATTATAAGATGCAAGCACTTTTATTACTTAGTTCTTTGCCTAATAGTTAGGAAACTCTAGTTATGTCTTTGAGTAATTTTGTTCCAAATGGGAAGGTACCATTGATGATGGTGAAAGATGATAAGTTGAATGAAGAAACAAGAAGGGAAAAACATGGGACTTCAAATAATTCAAATGCAATAGTTGCTAGAGATGCACATGGGAGAAATCAGCACTAAAATTCTGATGATTATGAAAAGTCCAGAGGAAAATCATAGTCTAGAAATAAAAAGACATGAAGTGTTTCCATTGTGAAAGATCATGCCATATTAAAAAGAATTGTCGATAGTTGAAAAGAGATAAATCAAGGGAAAGAAGTGAAGTAAGAAAAGAAGATAAAGATATTACTATTGTTACATCTGATGAAGAGGTTATGATTGCTCATTATTAAGTCACATAAAAGCCGCGCCTCAGCTAGTATGAGTCGAGTGCCTAGGTAGGTCACATGAAAGTTGTCAACTAACACAAATCGAGTGCCCAGATAGGTTACACAGATGTGCCTCAGCTAGCACACCATGACCATGTATATTTGTTAAGCATGACAATGCATATTTGTCAGGTTGACCATGACAATTTATATTTGTCAAGCTAGACAATGTTAGGTTGTCCATAACAATGTATATTGCTAAACTAGATAATGTATATTTGTCAAGTTGAATGCCTCTTCTGGATTAGGAAGGTAATAGCTCGTTCTGGTATGATCAAGACTTAGAAGGATGAGCAAATGTCCAGTACTCCAAGCTCAAGGAACTTTAGCCTCATTTGTATTTGTTAAGCTCCATTTCCCAAGTCTTCCTTGAAGATGAATGGCCCCTCCCAATTTGGACCTAGCATCCTATTACTAGCCTCGCAAGCCCCAAGAAAAATAAGGCATAATACGAGTTCACCAAGTTTTTCATCTAAACTTAGACCTTCCTAAAAATTTGTTCAAAAATTAGTAAACATAATAGCTTGAAGACAAATTTGGGTATTTTTATTAATATTTGAACAATATTTAAAAAATTAGAAGTGTTGGGGTTGTTGAGATTGCTCGTTTCTGGCTTTTTTTGTGGCCTAAGTCTCAGAGCCATGCTTCTGACACCTTGTTCCTAACATCTCTCTTTTTTTTATTTTGGTTAAAGCTATTTGTCTCATCCTTCTAATTAGACTTCTTTGGGCCAAAAGTCTCTTCCCACCTAATCTCTTTGATAGCTCATTCGTAGAATTCACCCAGGTCCCTCAATGTAGATTTGTATAAGCTCTTGTACAACTTTATATCCTTACAAAGTCTTGTTGAGATTACTGTCAAGATGCTTTCATATGAGGGATTCTCTATATTACTAACCTCACACCTGAACCAGGTGATGTAGTCTTTTAATGATTTATTCTTTCGCTAAAAAATTGTTGTGAGGTGGTAAGATGATGCGAGCTACCTTCTTAGTGCTTTGTATTAGTTGATGAATCTCCTCTAGCACTCTTCACAATTGTCAATGCTGTGAGCTTTGAGATTCCTGAACCATGTTTAAGGTATGTCTCCTAGAGTGGCTAGGAAGACACAGCTCTTGACTAAAGGATTAGTCGTCTGAAGATCCATATATACATTGAATGCATCCAAGTGGTCATATGGATCACTATCCCCATTGTATTGTGGGATAATGAAAATTTTAAACTCATGAGGGAGAATCTCTATCTCTACCATCTGGTTCTATGTTCCAGGTTAACAGTTGGGAGATTGCTAGCTCTTTTTACCTCCATAGTCATGAGAATGGTGATCTGAGATTCTATGCCTTTTCTACCCATGACCCGTTGAATATCAATATGATATATGCTCCTGATCGGTCTTATTCAAGCCTTCAACTTAATGCAAAGTCTCACATTGCTAATTATCATGATGGTCAAGAGCTTAGCGGACCCCTGATCTTGTCTGATATTTGGAGGACTGAAATAAATCAGTGCACTGAAGTAATCTAATCACCCTCTCATCTTGAGCCCTTTCTCGTGGCTACTGGAGTACTCCTTTAGATGCAGCGACCTCATCTTATTGTTGCACCCCCAAAGCTTGTGCCTGTGTTAGTGCCTTAATCACCTTACCCAACTCTCTCACCATGTTCTCAAGTACTTTCTAACATTGACGCCATGTTCACACTACATCAGTCCCAGGAATAATAACAATAGGCTGGCATGGGCCATGGGGGTAAGTCAGTGGTGATACTTGTAACAGGGATGGTAGAAGTGTCTACCGCAAGAAGAGTTGGTTCCCACTGCTGTTCTACGTGACCTTTCGACTAGTCAATTGGAGCATCTAAACTCATAGTGGTTCTTCCTTTAGCCATCACAATCAGATGATAAATTAACTAGAATGCAATTTAAGCCCTCTTTCTAGCACTAAAATATTGATGGCAAAATCTGGTCAACCAAAGTCTAGAACCCCAAATTGCAAATTGTTTGTAAAAGAGTGAAAGAGAGAGAAAGAAAAGGGATATACCAAGAGGTTTTTAATGTGATTCAGCTAAGTGCAATGCTTACGTCCATGATTATATTATTTCTCTGCATATTTTGGTAGAGTAATATCTTATTATTTGTTCCCTTTTACAATGATTTTAACCCCCTTTTATAGTAGCTAGGGTGTTACAATGTATTCCATAATGAAAATAAATCATAAATTGGTTACAACGGTTAATAACAAAAAGCAATTAAATAGTCTTCTATGAATTGATGGCTAGGAGGGCATGCTTTGAGTTGTAGGCTAGACCCTATCCTTAATAACCTGAGATTACTGCTTTGACCCTTGTTGACCAGTGACCTGAGTTTGCATTTGCTGACTTGATGCCTTACTCATGTGACCTCAATCCTGGTTGAGTTGGGCCTTTATCAGTTGGGCTTGTCCATTAAGCTTTTGCCAGTCCATTTGCGTGGTTCCAAAAATACCCACAATAGTAACATTCAACCATACATGTATACATCTTATCATCAAAGAGTATAATTTATGTCAAACTTAACAAACACATCATAATGATCCAGAGGACTAACCGTTGACTGATATCACAACACATTTTTATTATCATATTATAAAGAACCACGTTTCTTTTAGCCTTTCACAAAAATTAGCTTTCCTATTAACATAGCGCAAATCACAATTATTTTCATAGCATCAACATATACATAATAGGAAACTGGTTCTCATATTATTACCATTATAACCACACATTCTCTATTATACTGCTATAAGGATTATTTATGTTACTAAAAACAATTACTAGATTGATTAATATTAGTTCAATAGTTCTTGTTTAGGATTTCTTATCCGTTATATTTGATTCATTTATTTTTCATATGAGGTTGGATCCAAAAGGATAAGAGATGTCTTAGAGAAAAAGAAGTTTGAATTGAAAAGAATGGAAATTCTGGAGACATGATCAAAATTATGAGTATGATCGGGCTTGAATTTTGAGTAGAATCGCAATTAGAATTAGAGGAATCAACTATGAAAGGTTCAATTCAACTCAAGGAAATGTAGTTCAATTTGAGAGTCTACTCACCAAATTCTATAAACTTTCAGGAAGTCCAAAATTTACACGTGATTAAAATCAAAAAACAAGGTAGGAAAGATCGAATTGAATTGCACAAACCTAGATCAAATTCTGATTTAAATCATAAGAACAAAATGGTTGGGTTTTTGCAAGCATGATCATGAGTTTAGTTCAAAATGGTGCAATTTGACTCACATGAGCAGATTTTGCATGCAAATAGTAGAAATATAGGCAAAATAGTTTCCAATTCAAGTTTTACACTATAAGATCTCAAATCAAATGTTTTGAGAGCATAAACATGCATGTAACTCAGTTATTTCAACAAAAAACTAATCATTATATCCTTAAATACATTTAGCCTCAAGCTTTGCCACACAATCACAAGAAACCCTGTTTCATCAACTTGCACCAATCAGCCATAGATCACAAGCAAGAATCACACTATAATTCATAAGATAGGCAAGAATCACTAACCTTAGCAACCAAAAACAAGAAATCACAACTAGTTCCACTAAGATCTTCAATACTCCTTATGAACCAAAATGAAAAGCACAATTAGCTTCTTAGATTTTCAAGCTTTTTCTTCCATTAAACAATAAAATACCAATAAATTGTGATTTCTTCCCTTAGAAACAAGTTAGATGTACAAGATTTAAGCTTTAAAGCACCAAAAAATCAAGTTGATTCATGGGTTAAGTAATGATGTGGATATTATCAATGGATTTCAAAAATTCATAACTCAAATTTTACTCCATGAATCAACAAGATCTTAGTATCAATTTGAAAAAGAAGAAGAAAGGAATCAACTATGAAAATAAGAGCAAATAACATAGTAGAATGAAGACTCACCTGAAGAGAGAGAAGGAGAGCTTGTAGAGAAAAGTTTAGCTTGTTAAAGAAGGTGAGTGTTGCATGAAGTAATTGGATGGTTGAAGAAATAGAAGAAGAGAATTGACTAAGGAGGGGTCAAATGGGAAAAGCAAAAGTTAACTTGAATTTTGATTTTCCCTTTAAGTAACTTTTCTATATCTTCCATTTTAAGTCCAAAATAGACACACTCACCGATTTTCAGTGGCTATGAAATTTAAACACAAGTTAACTAAGCCATAAACCTTCATAAGGACTATAATTTTATACTTGTTGGGTACTCATAGCCCTAGTTTTAATCTTTTCAAATATTTTTGGAAATAAATTCCTGAAAACACAAATATTGCTCCACAAGCATCTGAATTAGGAATTTTGACTTTCTGAGGATTCCTAAAATTTACATAATCCATTTCCATTATGGCTAGACACTTTGTAAAAATTTAAAGAAGATAGGATCCTAGTCAAGTAAGGGTAAGATCAATGGATAGACAGTGCCAAATGAAACTCTCTTTTCAAGTAAAGTTGACCAGCAAAGTGAAGAATGGTTGGGAAATGACTTACAAGCACAGCAAAGTTAGTAGCACATAATGGAAGTGGTGTTTCAAGCATGCTCCAGTGGTTAAGTTAGCATACAAATCGAGTTTCAATAGTGTAGTGAAGATAATCTTAAGAAGAGATACCTACTGGTATACATAGGTGTTGAGCATGCCAATTATCATGCTCTTGGATGAATGATGTGTGACCATATGTCTTCAGCATATTGGTAACATCAGTGAGATTCCCATTGGGTGATTACTGTAATCACATTGTTTGTGCATACTTAGGTTATATCTTTTGTTATGTGTTGATTGGGTGGTTAATACATTGAGCTCTTGTTTGGCCTAGTACTTCGAAAGAACCAATCAACCACATGTAACAAGTCTATGACACTCATTATATTATGTAAATTAGCAATCACCAATTTAGAAAATATATCAAATTAGTAGGTATATTTGTTAAATTATGTGTTATGAGTGTGGTAATTAGATAAACATGAAGAATAAATTAGTTCTATTATTAACCTATTTGTAATAATGTAAATGAGATGTATAAATAAGAAGTGTTTAAAATCATGCTTTTGTGAATTAGAATACAAAAGAATAAATCAAAAATTATATACACACACTAATATTTATTTTCCCTTTCCTTTTTCAAAAACTGACCCCTCGGTTCCTCCTTTGCTCTTCTTCCTCTTGAATCGCCTTGCCTCTGCTCCTCCTTCTTCATCACTTCATTTGACTCCCATTTTCCTCTGATCAACTCACTGATCTAGCTTCTAACTTTCCCATTATCACTCAATTGCCCCAGGTACTTAGGCATTGCATGAAGGATGCGAGAGAGCTAGTTAGGTCGACAAGGATCAGCCTCGAACATCAGCTAGCTAAAGGCCACCAAATGCACTGCCTAGCTGAATCAGATAGGAGTGGTGGTTGACATGCTTTAGGTCAGCTGCTAGCCCAAAATGTTTTCCCTTGTCTCTCTCACTGAAAAATGCTAGTTTAGTCAACATTCCTCTGCATTTTGTTGTGGTGCTATTGGTCTCATTGTGTTCCTTTGTGTCTTGTTGTGCTGGTTGCCAGTCCTACATAGCCATGATGGATTGTGATTAGAGTGGCTAGTTTGATCAAGCTCAGAGCACTTCTTGGCCGATTAGAGTTAACTGTTCAAGTAAGTTGGTGACCAACTACAACTGGTAGCCAGAGACCACAACAAGACCGACTTATCTTCTCACTTCACTCAAGTAATAACCCCAGGCCAAAAACCCCAACACTATGCTAAATTGGTGAGCATATTTTTACACTTTCTCAACTTAATTTTCTTTTTGTTTTAAAATGAGATTTAAGTGATTAAGAGGTTTTATTTCAAAATAGAAATTGATTTTAGGAGATGATTGATGATCATTGATTGTTAGGTTTTGGAGAACTAGTTGGATAGGCTATTTTGGAAATTTGAGATTCAAGAATGCAATCTAAAATTATTTTGCTACCTTTAAAGGTGGGTGGATAATTTACTCCTCTTTTTGGTGATTATTATACAAAGCCTATTTTATTTACTATTCCAAACTTGGACAACATAAGACTCCATGATTTTAAATTAACTCAAATTTTTACTAGTTATTTACATTTGAAAATAAAATCATATATTGTAGCAAATAATATTACATTATATATTTTAAAGTATTATTTCCTATGTTTGATGTTGAAAATCTTGCTATTATGCAATAGTGGATTGTTGAATCTATTGAGCAAAAGTGCTACATGAAATTGATGATTATATTGTCAAATGATTTAATATATGAACTGATTGGAAATTGTTTGTTTATCTTTTGTTAGTTCATATTGTTTTATGAAATATTTTAGTATTGAATCTTCTTGAAAAATTGAAAATTGAATCCTTTGAGAATTCCTTTAGAAAACCTCTAAGTGCACTTATGAATAAAACTGAATTAAGAAATGAAATTGGTGGAGGGATAAAGGGAGAACAACTATTGCAGGAATAACGTGAATGATGATGATTGATCACTATTAGACAAGGTTGCCTATAAGAATTAGCTATTAGATTCCAACTGTATTTGGAAATCTTGAATTTTCTTGATACTAGTCTATTGAGTAAGAAATATTTTCAATTTTTTTTTTCATTTTTCATTATGATGAGTATTTTCAAATTTTCATACTTTGCTTATTATCTTACATATCTAAGAAAACTTTAAATGTGGAGACATATTCTCATTTAGTTTTAATCCTTGTATCATATTTAAATTTGGTGTTTGATATATTTATTGAATTTGACTTCCTCAATGTGTTTAGGGTATTCTTATATTTGATGAGTTAGAAATCTTGGGTTTTAATGGTTTGAAATTGCAACTTTCAATTTGTAAGATGTTTTATATATGGATATATCTATATATGTTTATATTGGATTACATTTGAATATGACTTGTAACTAACCATTGATTCCTGAAGAATTAGTCATTCACTCAGTTTCTAAAAAACTTACTCCATTTTTTTTTAATATTTTTTAGAGTCTGAGGCCACCTTTGCTACTCATTGTCACCCATTTAGACTTGAGCATGCTCTTTGACTAGGCAGGCTACTTTTGCGAAGTACAGAGACATATTGATGGTAATATTTTGGTAATAGGTTACGTTGAGTCTTCCCATGTATATATATATATATATATATATAGATGAATGTTGCTCAGTGAATTGTGTACATTGTTGTATCTAGGCTTTGTGTTGTATTTTGTTTGATTGTATAGATCTTGCATAAGGTGCATAGCCCTCAAATATTATACTGGCCTATGATCCAGGGTTTGAAAAATAGGGGAGGCTGCTAGATTTTTGTTAGGATATGATAAAACTTTTTAATAAATGTGTCAATGTTACTTTTACTTTCCCATTTTATCTTGTATAGTTTTCAATTGTCAAGTCACTCTTCACATAGGAAAGTGTGTAGCAATAAGAGTTTTACTGCATTGTTTAGATTAGTAGGAGGCCACCTTAGGTGACTTTCTATGCTAGTCACATGCTAAGAATTGGGAATGACAAGGTTGATCAATATGAGAATAAGACTGCCCTTATTGTAGCCACTTCTTCAACTAGTCTTGATGGATCATTTGTGATTGATCATTGGAAGACTAAGGATCACTTTAGGTTATATGACCCATAAAAGTGAAATTTGAAAAATTGATAAATATATTTACATCTTCATCAGTATTTGATCATGTATCAACCAGTAGACACAATCACCATGGCAAAATTATTTTAGAACTCCAAAACCTCTCACTTAGTCTTCAATCATGACTAGAGTCAAAAGGAGATGACTTGGCACTTTTTAAAAAAGGAACCGACAAACTGCCTTGCTTTCTTCATAAGACGGGGAACTTTTACAATTTTTCCATAGTTTTAATGCATTAGCTTCCTTTACAGCTGTACCTATCCCCTTTAGTCACTTGTTACAGGTTTTGGAACCCCTGTTTTTCAAAAGACACACTAGACTGCACCAACTTATTATGTAACGAGAAAAAGTTACATGATCTGTCTTGATTTCATATTTCAAAAACATGAGTGCTGTCATGTTAATATCAAGCATGGATGTTTTCTGTAACTGGTGTAAATCATTTTAGTCATTCATATTTCATACATTACCTCTCTTCCTATCATGTCTTTTTAACTAATCCCACTTGGGATAAAATATTCCACAAAATGAATAGTGTTGGGTGTGCTTGACCCCTTCACTATAAAGGTAAGCCAGTAGCTCCACATTGTCTCCCACTCATTTCTCTTCTCTCTGATATTCTTCTCTCTTTCTCGTCCGCACGCTTTATCTTACAGACAGAGAAAATGATGGCATGCAAAATGCATGGAGCTATTGTCAGAAGCCATAGGTTTTCGGTGACTGAGCATTCGGTGGATAAGGGAAGAGCTGCAAAGGCCACGGCGGTGGCTCAGGCAGTGGTCACCCATGAAACCTTGAGAAGGAAATGACCTGAATTGACCACTTCAGTGGTAACCACAAAGCCTTTCGTAGAAGGGCCAAAAGAAACTGAAGAGAGTTCCGGAAAATTTGGTAGGTTTGGAAGGAAGTTTGTTCCTGAGACACTTATTGCTTCCTTGAACCGGCTTGAAGCTGAGTTCAACAAAGCCCTCCATGATGAAGCGTTTCAGGTTCGTTGGAAATTTTTTTTTTTTTTCATTTCTTAAGGAAAAGAATAATCGTCCAGCTACGACCGAATAAGGATTTTTAACTAAAAAGAACAAATGTATGAATTATATATGTTTTTTAAATTATCAAAAAAAAATCTAAAATTATTATACACAAAGACATCAAGATTTTTAACTACTCGTAACTCCGGTTAATCTCCCTCTTGGACATTGCTCTGCGTTACATTAGTGTATGCAGTCAAAATACTTCCCCACGTATCGTGTTCGAAAAAGAGTGCCAAAGGAATATTAAACTATATCAAAAATAAAAAAATCATTCTCAAGATGGCCTCTCTAAACTCAAAAATGGTAAGTTAATTAATGTTTTCTTTATTTTTTTTTTTTATGGACAATGTTATTGATAGCAGGCAGAGTTAGCAGCAGCACTAAGAGACTATATATGTCGGCAGAGAGACACCTCTGTATCATGCTCAGCGGCTGACACAGCACTACAAGAACATCAACAATGGCGAAGGGCCAGAGATATACCTAA